>JAJJWW010014989.1:0-88824 GCA_023531295.1 Papaver armeniacum | reverse complement strand
ACTACGTATTCTTCAAGTAATTGACAAAATAAATCAATATATAAGAGATCCGACGAAAACAATTGAGTCTCGAGGAAGAAGTAAAGAGGAAAATTACATGCGCAAGTACATCGCCATGGTGATAAATAGACACCAACGTTTTTTTGAATTTGTCCAATCATTAAGACAGGCGAATTCAATCGCCGATTATTTGGCGAGAGGGAAAGTGGCTTTGCCAGAAACTGGAGGTGATAATGAAGGGCAAGAAAAAGTGGCTTTGACAGAATTTGGAGGTGATAATGAAAAAGTGGCTTTGACGGAAACTGGAGGTGGCCAAGTACAACCCTACTGCCGGAGACAAATCGATAGGAAAGATGGGAAAGATGCCATTTATGATAAAGTCACTCGACTATTTTTCCGACAGGATATGGATGAAGACCTCCCATATATAAGAGTAAGTAAATCAACTTGATTTCAATCAAGCATCACACAGCCATGTCCAGGACAAAATATAAGGCGTACTCTTTTTAATAAGTCAATTATGTTTGATGCAAACATTTGTATCACTAACAATAATTACATTTATATTTTAAATTTACGAAGAAATGGATATATAAGTGTGTTTTATTGATGTCAGAAGATAGCCTCCAATTACTATCTTTGTTCTCATAAAGTGTTTTTGTAGTTGCTTTATGGCTTAGTTTGGTGTTATTTTCTTAATGACATGGCTTAAGTTTTTTGGTTCCCTTTAGATTGTCCATGATGTATAAAACAAGTTGGTTTAATAAAGTTGATACAAATTTTTCGACATTTATCAAACGAGAACCAAAGTGTTGAAGTCCATTTTATTAGTCAAATTTATGACTAACACGATTTATAAGAACTGTGACAAACAAAACCTAAGGACATGTTTTATATGGCTTTTTTAAACTGCTTTCTCGTTTTAAACGGAAATGGATGAAAACATGTTTCTAAAACTTTTCTCCATTGTTTTGGTTTTAAAAAACGAAAAAAATGAAAACAATGTATTATCGTTTTCTATGTGTTTTTTTCTTTCTTCTTTCAAATGAAAGGTATGAGCTATGGTAAAAGGGATGGAGGTATATATGATCTCTTCAAACTTTCTTGTATGGTTAATTTCTCTATTCAATTCAATCTTCTATTCACTTCAATTTCCAAATAAAATGTTGTTCCTTTGTTTTCATGTTATATAAGAGGATGAAACTATATGGAATTAAAACCTAATCGTTGCTTATACCATTTTGCTTAGTTGTTGTTCAATTAAGTCAAATTGATTATGAGATTTTTTTATGAGATTTTAAGAGACATTACGATCATAATATTATAACAATCACTTTTCTCGGTCAAATAAATGGAAGATTTGTAATGCACATGAACTTTGAGGTAAAATGACTAGAAGGATATTAAAAATTAATAGTTATAAAAATTTCATCTTGCATTTGATCCACTAATTATAGTAATCTATAATCGGTTTGAAGTATTTGATGGAGTTAGCAAGTATGAACTGTTGTTGGTTGTAATTTATAACTAAGCTTTGTTCTTAGAAAATATATTTTCCAAAACAGGTTTTAAGATTTTACACCAAAACCATTTTCAAATCTAATGGAAAGTCAAAACAAAAATGATATGTTTTAAAAACAAAGATAAATTGATTTTTGAAAGTTGTTTTGAAAATTGTGCAAACAGGCCTAACTTTTACACATATTACGAAAGAAGTAAAATTGATTTTTGATGTTTTGTGAAGTGGACTACTCAAAAAAGAAAAACATCCGAATAGCAACATAACCACAAGAAAACCTGTCTGTCAGATTCAACAATATGAGGAAAATCAAAGAATATGAGCAAAAATCCGGCAAACACCTACAATATTTCTTTGAATTATCACTTAAGAAGCACTTAGTCCGATTTCACAAAATCGAAGCTTTCCCGTCGAAATCTTGTTGATGTTCCAGGGATGATTATTCAGAATCATCACCGTTGTTCTCATTGCTCTGCTGACTTCTATCGTCGTCGTCGTCGTCGTCGATTCCCATCTCATCATCGATGTATGCTCATCTCATCATCGCTGTAATCATTGCTATACTGACTGCATGTTTCAGTTGCACTTCCATAACCTCCATCACCTGCATCTTCACTTCCTTCATCATCTTTATTCTCTTCCTACAAATCTCCAACCTCAACTGGTTCACCATTCTTATCAAGACCATCAATTGTTTCTCCATCAGAATCAACATTCAATCTCTCATTAATGGTTCTTGCAAAAAGCCTAGGGATTGCTTTGACTGCTAAGAACCTTTCATACCATGCATCCCCAGTCTTCTTTTCTCTCTTCCTCCTTTGTTCTCTGTCTCAGAATTTCTCTCATGATCATCACTTCTCTCAAAATCATCCTCTTTCTCTTCAGAATCACTTTCTATTGCACTACGGGTCTTTCTCCAAACAAATATTCTCCCCTCATCTCTCTCCTCTCTTTCTCTATCTTTCCTCACATCTCTTGCAATTCTCTTCCTCTTCCATTGTTCGCATAAAGTGGAGCATTTTCCTAACTCTCTTTCGGAACTCAATCGCACGATTTCTCTTGTCAATCTCTTCTTTGAAATCCTCAAATTCTCCAACTCTCTAAGTACACGAGTCTTGGCAACTTTCTTGGCGAACTTAAAAGGTGTATAAGTGATTATCTCCTTAGCATTGTTTCCTCCTAGATCACCCATTATCTCTAATCTATATTTTCTTTTCTTAATTTCCTTGCCTAATTTAGGATGATTTTTGTATATTTTGGAAATTCTCTGTTTAATTTCCTTTTGTAGAGATGATGACATTAATAGTTATTTAAGGCATTCTGTGGAACGTCTGGTCCCTTAAATTCATGCCTATTCAAAGGCATGCGCAAACAAGTCCTAAACCCATCATAATAACTCCACGCACCCAACATTTCTAATGGAGTGTACCAAATTAGTGGGGGTGGGTTCCAAAATCATATAAGAGAAAATCGGTTTTGCCTTGTCCAGTACGCCCCACTAATTTGGTACACCCCCATTAGCCTAATTGGCAGACTCTTTCCGATTCTCAATATCTAATAAAACTGCCATTAAGGGGTTGATAGACAGTTCAACCAAACACTAATTATCATATTTGATTTTTTTGTAGATACTTTGCTTGCCAAAGACTGCTGAGAGACATGATGTGGCGTTGGTGTCTTGCATCTATAATGGCCTTGTTCACACCTGAAATGACTTAACATTGATACCACATAATGCCTAAATTTTAAAGAGAAATAAAAGGTCTAGAGAGTTTCGAACCTCCAACCTCAAACTTACTAAAACTAAAGCGAACCACTGTGCCTCACTACCGTTTTTGACATTTGATGGACTTGTATTAAATTTATATATTTATTATCTTCCAAATATTAAATGAAGTTGTGTATTGATGGGCCATATCTTGAACGCATCATGGTTTGGCTCGGCATCATGCCATATCCCAATACCACTGTCACCGAGTCGACCAGCAACTAATTAATCAACTAATGTCAAACAAATTAGGTCAAACAAAATAGGTCAAGCAAAATAAAATCAAGACACTTGTGTATAGATGGGCCATATCTTGAACTGCAACATGGTTTGGCTCGGGCATCATGCCATATCGATATCTCAATACCACGGTTATCAGTTCATCTAATTCCATTGATTTGAGCCGCAAAACTTCAAAGAACAATGAATGAATCAATCAATTTTCTGTGAAACTTGCGATGTAACCCTAGATTTAAGTTTAATCGATCTTTCATAGAAGTATTGACACCGATTCATAATCTAAGGTATTTCATTCATTCATTTGGGGTTTCTTGTAGATTCAATGCAGAAACTTCGTCAACAACAATGAATCAATCGATTCTTCTATGAAATATCGATTCAAGCCTGGATTTTAGTTTAATCGATATCTCATAGAAGTATTGATAGTGATTCATAATTTTGGAAATGCAAATCTTGGTCATCTTCATCTAAGGTATTTCTCATTCATTCATTTGGGGGTTTAATGATTTTACAAATTGGAGGTTACACTCTTGATTTTGAATGGTGTTATTTAAGATGGTGATTATGAAGTATGAACATCTATATGTTTCGGATTTTAGGTTTATTTTTATGTTCTTTTGTGATTGTATCTGTTTTTGAGAATCTTTTGGTGATTATGAACATCTCAATTGCATTCTTTATGCCTCCACCAAGTGGTTTTATATGTCAGTTGACAGATGATCTTAGAGTCAGACATAGTATTTGACCCTTCGCCATATTGTAGATTAAGACTAGGTGTGTATATGAATTTCAAACATGCTGCAATTTCAAAAATGCAGGGAAACTATAAAGAAACACTAAATATTCAGTATACATTTGTTTTCATTACAGTTTAGTCTTGTACATGTTCCGGTTCTTTGCATTGTAGTTTTACTTTCTAGATTACAACCTGCATCTCCAACATTATCGACACACAATCATCGGACAATATAAATAAACTGACTTCATCATATTGCATTTCATAAAGTTACAACCTTTCTGTTTATTTAGTGTTAAGCAACATTTGACAACAACACTATCATGTTCAAAATATCCGATTAGCACACAAAAAATCCAAGTACCAAAAAACAAAAATGAAAAAGCAAAATAAACACAACTTTCCCCCCGTATCATCTCCTCGTGATTTTCAGATTCCATTGCCATGACCAAAAAGAAATCATGATTCAAATGACTTTACCATAGTCCCACGACGCTTTACTTGTTATACCCGATCACCGGAATCGACTCTTCCTCCTCATCGATCGATCCCGTTGTACATATTCCAGTGTCATCATCTTCATTTGCATCTAACTCCGCTTCGGAATCGGTCTTTCGGGCCAAAATTTCATCATTAATCCCAAGAATATTATCTTCGCGAAAAAACGCAAGTGACTCATCTAGGTCAGATGAGTAACAATATGTATTGGATATATTACTGACACTATGAACAACAACAACTGGATCTTCATCTTCGGTAGCACTTGCATCACTATCGCGTCGCCCATATTGTTTTGCCTCTTCCGCCTTGATCTCCTCCATTTCCGCCAACCTAATCCTTTTCTCCCGCACTGCATATTACTTTTCCTTCTCTGCTTCATCTTTGAAGGGATCATAGAGAAGTTTCTTTGGAAGAATTTCTACTGATTTCTTTAGAGAAATCTCTACCGGTTTCTCTTGTCCTTCATTTACCGCAGCATGCATATCTTGCTAGAAATGAGAGAGTTCAATATCGCTCAACAAATCACTTACTCTCTTTTGTACTTTATGGAGATCATCCTTGGTCATCTGCCCAATCATCTGCATAGTGGTGGATAACCTTTCTTGTCTTTGCCTCTCTTCCCAGTCTTTCAATTGTTGCTCTTCGTCATGGGATTATTTACCCTTTTCGTCTGCGTCGATCATCATCACCACCATTTTGATTGATTTGATTTAGAAAAATCGATAATAGTTGTCTCCCTCTACAAATTTTCTCTCAAATTTATTTGCTCTCTCTGACCCTTTGGTTTCCCCCTTATAAACTAGTCTAACCTAAAAGACACAATAGTTGGTAACAGAAATAAACTCTAAATTCTTGCAAGGTCACGCCTATTACCAAGTGAAATCTTTAATCGGTAATATCACCGGACAATAATAACTGCCAATTTCGGTCTAACTTCAGACGATTTTGTGGTTGAAAACTTGAATGGGGAATTTGTAACGGTGCCCCTGCTATGAAGAGTAAAAAACGCCTATAAAAGGTAATTTGGTCATTTTCACACGCTTTGAAATTTCTTTATCATGTAGGTAATTTGTCATTTCACCATCTCCGTAAAATTTGCTCTAGCTTTGGTCATTTTCACCGTCGCCGGAAAATTTGCTTTCACCGTCACCGGGAAAGTTGCTTTCTCCGTTGCCGAAAAATTTGCTTTAGGCGAAAAATTTGTTTTCGCCGTCGCTGGAAAATTTGCTTTTACACTCACCGGAAAAATTCCTTTCTCCGGAAATTTTGCTTTCACCTTCTTCGGATCCATCCAATCTGATATTTGTCATCAAAAACCTCACATAGACGAGAACATTTAGGTATGTATATGGTAATCTCTTACAATTTTAGTTCCATAATAGGTTGCGGCATCCACTCAGATCCATCCAACTGAGCATTTGACATCAAAAACCTCACCTAAACGAGAACATTGAGTTTGTATATGGTAATCTCGCAAGCTAGTTCCATAATAGGTTGTTGAATCCACTCATGATCCATCCAATCGATATTTGACATCAAAACCTCACCGACGAGAACATTGGGTGCAGATATGGTAATCTGGCGTTTTAGTTCCATAATAGGTTGAAGAATCTACTCAGGATCCATCCAATATGATATTTGACATCAAAAACCTCACCTGGACGAGAACATTGGAGTGCAGATATGGTAATCTCTCATGCTAGTTCCATAATACTTACAGACTACCTCGGATCTATCCAATCGATGTTTGACATCAAAACCTCACCTAGGACGAAACATTGGGTCTGTATATGGTAATCTGGCGAGTTCCAATAATAGGGTTGAAATCACCGGGGATCCATCCAATCTTATATTTGACATCAAAAACCTCACTGGACGAAAATTAGTCTCAGATATGGTAATCTCGCAAGCTAGTTCCATAACAGGTTATTGAATCCACTCAGGATCCATCCAATCTGATATTTGACATCAAAAACCTCACCTGGACGAGAACATTGGGTATGTATATGGTAATATCGGATGCTAGTTCCATAATAGGTTACATAATCCACCTCGGATTCATCCAATCTTACATTTGACATCAAAAACCTCACTGGACGAACGTTGGAGTGCGTATATGGTAATCTTCGCAACGAGTTCCATAATAAAGTTGTCAATCCATCTCGGATCCATCCAATCTTGTATTTGACATCAAAACCTCACTCGGACGAGACGCGTTCCGTGCGTGGGAAATCTTTTGCAAGTCGAGTTCCATAATAGGTTCTCAATCCACTCGGGATCCATCCAATCTTATATTTGACATCAAAAACCTCACCTCGGACGAGAACATTGAGTGCACGTATATGTAATCTTATGGGTGCCGAGTTCCATAATAGGTTGAAGAATCCACCGGGGATCCATCCAATATGATATTTGACATCAAAAACCTCACCGGATGAGAACATTGGTCCTATATGGTAATCTCGCATGCTGTTCCATAATAAAGGTTCAAAAATCCACCTCGGATCATTGAATCGATATTTGGCATCAAAAACCTCACCCCGTGAGAACATTGGATGCAGATATGGTAATCTATGGCAAACTGAGTTCCACGTAATGAGTTCTTTGAATCCATCTCGGATCATCAATCTTATATTTGACATCAAAACCTCACCGGCGAGCGTTGGAGTACGTGGTAATCTTGCAGGCCGAGTTCCATAATAAGTTCTTGAATCCCACTCAGGATCCTTCCAATCTTATATTTGACATCAAAACTCTCACCAGACGAGAACATTGGGTCTCAGAGTATGGTAATCTTGCAAGCCGAGTTCCATAATAGGTTGAAGAATCACTCGGGATCCATGCAATCGATATTTGACATCAAAAACCTCACAGACGAACATTGGGTCTCAGATATGGTAATCTAACGCAAGCTAGTTCCATAATAGGTTGTTGCATCCACTCGTGATCCATCCAACTGGACATTGACATCAAAACCTCACCGACGAGAACATTGGGTATGTATATGGTAATCTTGCAAGCCGAGTTCCATAATAGGTCATTAATCCACCTGGATCCATCCAATCGATATTTGGCCTCCAAAACCTCACCGGGCGAGAACATCAGAGTGTGATGAGTGCCAAATATTGCATAGTTATACACCTTTTTATTGGCATTTTACTCATCTTTTGTGCTCAAGAATCGATATTATCATAGATTCCCGTATTTTCTTTGTTTTCAAGAATAAATATTTGTACTAATTAACTTTGTGTTTTTAGGTGATAAATAAAGCTCGAGAAACCGAGAGCCCAAAGAGCGAAGAAGTGGAGTCGAGCATCTATGGAGCAGAAAGCCAAAGTTCCAAGGCAACAATGCAACCCAACAAGTAGCAACTCATCTACAAGACATGGGCTTGGGCTAGAGCTACCGGGACCCTGGATCCGAGCCCATCCACTCCAAGCCGTTGAGATTTCACTCATTCGCATCCTACGCCGCGCTTCCACACGCATCGAAGTTTGCTGATCCTTGCAACACCAGATCACGCCAAAACCGCTACCACCCTCGAGCCGTTGAGATCTCCATCCCTAGATCTACGCCGCTGGGTCTGTCTCATCACCACTCCATTGCTACCCGTCAACATTGAAACTCCCATACCCCTATACCCCCTTTCGACCTAACACATTTCATATTCTTTTCTCTTTCTTCTCCTTACCTTCATCGAGAAACCCTACCCACACCATACCTCCACCTCCTTCTTCCATGACGCCTTGCAGAGTTCCATCATCACATCTCTCGTAAAACACCATCACCAACCACTCCATCATCACCGCCATCACTCTCTCTCTTCTTTTTATCTCTTTCATGCTCTTTCTTTATAAACCTAGAAGCTAGGGTTAAAGATAAATAGAGTTAGGGTTTCAACAACTCCTTGGCATGTTCGATTCAGAGGCAAAGCAAGGTCGACAACAGGTTTGGGTCATCAGTGTAGTGGTTAGAATTATTTTTGTGAGTTATAAATTGAACTTTTTGATGTAAGAGAAAGGAGGGAGTTTTTCAAGATATTTTTAGGTTCATATTGAGTTTGTAAAATTAAAAAAAATTGAAGTCTGCTTTTGATGTTTAGATGTTCTAATCACCCTGCTAGGGTGATGATGAAACCACTAATGCTTATACTTGAGTTAATTCATTGTCAAATTTTCTATTCTTCCGCACTGAATTGTAATAGGGTATTAGCTAATTGTTGAACTAATTTGCTTGTGATATAGTGTACTATAGAAAGACACTTTATACTAGGAGTTAACTAGTGAAAGCAATTAGTAAAATTCCCACTAGAGAAGCTTTCAAGGGAGTGTAGGAATAGAATTTGTATGTCTTACCTTAGTATAGGTTTAGGAGATGGATTCCATCACTCTAGTGCCACCAATCTTCAAGTTATAACAAGTTGTGCTTGTCAATTCCTTAGCTCGAGTGTCACCACCACAAAACAGCCTTAGTCAGTATCGACAAACAAACATCTTTGTCACTTGAAAGAATCAGTTAAGCAAAAGCCTTAGAATAACCTAGCACACCCTAGTTCCCCCGTGGGAATGACCCGTAATTGCCACTATCTATAAACTAGACACCGCGCACTTACTTGGTTTAGACATAGTCGTAGGAAAAGCTCTTTAAAGCGCCTACTGTTTTGGCGCGCGCTTGGGAACTGGTTGTGTCTTTGTTGCTCTTTAGTGCATTTCTCCACTGTTTTCCAACCATTTCTTTGTATATATGCTCTCAAGTTGTCAGTATCTATCTTGCGTGTTTGAATCATCCACTGTCTTTTCATTTGTAGCTTTGTATATATTCGTGCTTTACAATCTTTGCACTCTTGCACTGTATTGTGTATCTTAGCTTAAACTTTTGTGTTTCCCTGTTAACTTAACTCAGCTCTGTTCATATATGCATCATTAGCATAAAGTATCATCTCAAGCCTGTAACTAGTGTAACTAGTTTCATCTTATCGTTAGATATTTCACCACATTCTAGCTTGTCTCCCTTTAATGCATAACCAAGTACAGTGGTTAAACTCATACCACAAGTCTTGCTCCTCTCCTTTGATCTGTGCAACATTGAAAACTGAAATTTTCTCTTGAGTGACAGGTGTGCTGTGCTGCTGTACTTTTGGAGCAAGCTGAGCTATAACCCAAGGAGCAGAGCTGGTGGAATTGCCTAAACCCAGTGAATACTGGTGGTATTGGCTTCTAACTCTTCCTTGTATGGTGTATGTTTGATAATCTGAATGCATGATATACTTACAAACTTGCTAGCCCCCTAAGTCAGCAAGTCGTGAGCTTAGCTCATGGAATGCCTAGCTATTTTCGGGGATGCTCAATTTGTGCATGCTCTGAATCTGCGAAACCCTGTTAGCTAAGTACGGCTATTGCCCTGTCGCATCTAAGTTTGAGCAAACCCTGAGATTGCCCAAACATACTGCTCCACCCTGTTGACTTGCTAAACTGTCAGACCTGGCCCCTGATTGCATGATAAGATTCTTTGCTAGGCAATGCTTTGACACCAAATCAGGTGACCTGGCCGAGTATTCTACTCAGCTTCGAGCTCGAGTTTGACATCAACTCGACATCGTTGATATCCGAGTGAGTTGATGCCACAAACTCAACTGAGCCGATGGACTTCCTCCCCGTCCCGCTCCCGAGCATGTTCTTTTGCATCTGTAAACATATGATGTTTTGAATAGCTGTGAATGATCAATCTGTGGCAACTATAATCTGTGAATGATCAATTTGTGCATGTTGTGAATTTTTTTTATAGCCTGCTGATTGCAGCATTCCTGCGTAGTTGCTCTCTAACAAATGAGGTCAACTGACCCAGTTGACATTATTTGTGATAGCATCATTTGCTACAACTGCGGTGTGATCTTGTATTTTGTGATTGAGTGTTGAGTAGCAGAAGTAAAGTGTGCATAGGCTGTTTTTCAAAGTCACAAACCCCCTCAATCTTGCACCATTGAGTGAGTACAACTCACCCAATGCCAAATTCACCAAATTTTTCTTCTTTGCCTCGTCTTTGTCTTTGTACCCTTTGTTGCTTTCTCAAGCCAGCCTTTCTTGCTCCATCCGATTTGTGCAAGACCACCAAGTCAGTGACCACCTAACCAGTCAGTGCACACGGTAGGCCGGCAGTGCCAACTCGCACCAATGCACCCTGTGGCCTCGTAAACTTTCTCACCACATCAGCCAAAGCCATCTTTCTCAACCTAAATCAATTGTATCCTTCAACTGAAATGCTGTACCTAACTCCGGGATCTATACACAGCTAAAGCCCGCATACCCAAACTAAAACCAAATCAACCCATACCTTTTTGGGTTGAACCTATTCTCACTGGGCCTACAATACCAATAACCAATCTCTGGGCTTGTGTTTTGTTTTATTGGGTCATTTTTGAGTCTTTGCTTTTCTCGTGTTAAACTTGATGTATGTTAACATGCTAGAGGCGCGTGCTAGGCTATGATTGTGTCTTTTTAGAGACCAAACAAACCGATTAGTTAGAATCACCCCTGACGAAATCGTTAGCATACCCAGCTTCTTCAACAAAGCCCAATTCCATCGAAAAGCCCATCCGAATCGAAACCATGGGTGAGGAACTTAACCAACCCCGTAGTCTCAAGGACTACATGTACCCAACTAGGGCAACCCATCCTCTTGCATCATTCTCACCAAATTCTTTGTCAGCGCTTGAACCAGCAAGCACCATTCATATGCTACCCATGTTTAGAGGGGTCAATGATGAGAACCCCTACCATCACGTGAGAGACTTTGAGGATATTTGTGGGACTCTGCTTTAACCAAATGTCGAGGAGTCCCTCAAATTGAGATCTGCTTCCTTTTTCTCTCGAAAGACAAAGCCAAGTCTTGGCTACATGCTCTACAACCACAATCCATTAGAACCCGGGATGACCTCACAAAGGAGTTTTTCAAAAAGTTTTTCCCAAACCATAAGATCGCGTAATTCGCCAAAGTCTAAATGGTTTTGTGCAATTAGAAGACTTAAACTCTAGCAAGATACTTGGAGAGATTCAATGAATTACTACTCCAATGTCCCCACCATGGTTTTGAAAATGGAGACTCGTGCAAATCTTGTATGAGGGTCTGCAGATGTTAGAACCCGAACCACAATGAAATCAATGTGCAATGGTGCATTTATTGAGAAGAGTGCCGATGACGGTTGGTCTTTCTTAATCGAAGTCGCTGAAAGACTCCAGAGTGGAGTCCATCCGAGAACCAAAACGGACTACCCTACAAACAATGTTCATAGAATCGAGTCCGACTTTGAGGGAAGGGCAAAAATGGTCTGGCGGCCCTGGGAGGATAGAAGAGCTTGAGTTGGAAAAGAATGCAAAATCTAATGCCCCTACTCTCCGTGACCAAATTGCTATGGCCACTTGTGCCGCATGCCATGGTTCTGACCACTTAGTGGACAGCTGTCCAGATCTACATGCATTTCAAGAGTCCCAAACCGAGCAAGCCAATGCATTATACCATAGGCAAGAGAACAACCCTTATTCTCAAACCTACAACCCAAAGGTGGAGGAATCACTTTAACTTCTCATGGTCCAAGGGACCCGTACAAGGGGGACCAACACATAACAACCAAGGATACTCATATCCTAGAAACCCCCAAGTACAACCACCCCCCCGCAGTACTCTGGGAAAAAAGACTAGCTTGGAAGACTGTGTCATTCTCATAAACCAAAGGTCTTTCAAAACTTGAGAAAACTACCGACCAACATCTTGTCAACTTCAAAACCACCGACCAACGTCTCACCAACCTAGATCTTAAGATTGGTCAAATGTGTGATGCATTGAATGAGAGAGAAAAAGGCAAGTTCCCTAGTCAACCCCTACAAAATCCAAAGAATGTGTTTCAAGCAGGCTCCTCTACCTGCAATGAAACTTCACATAGTCATGTGAATGCTATCACCGCTCTCCGTAGTGGTAGAATTATTGAGAACAATGTAGGTGTACCACCGTCAAGCGAGTCTACATCAGACTCCCCAGTACACACAACACCGCAGAAAACATCTACTTTGTAGAGAAAGAATCTGAGCCCATTGATGAACCAAGAGTCCTACCAATATAGATGTTCCCGTGCCAAGTCATGTTCCCGTTGCTCCATTCCCACAACGGTTGGTATAATGGGAAGGGGGTAACCAATACAATGAGATTTTGGAAATGTTCAAGAGGGTTAACATAAACATTCCATTTCTCGAAGCAATCGACAAATACCCACCTATGCTAAGTTTTGAAGGACTTGTGCACACAAAAGCGTAAGCTTCACGTGCATAAACGTGCCTTTCTCACTGAGCAAGTGAGCTCCATAATCCAAAACAAGATTCCACCCAAGTTTAGAGACCCAGGTAGTCCAACGATTACATGCAACATAGGTGACCATGTGGTCGAAAAGGCGTTACTAGACTTAGGAGCCACAGAATCTATTGCCATACTGTGTATGTGCAATTGGGCCTTGGGAGTCAAGCCCACACCGTTACGCTACGCTTAGCGGACAGATCCGTGAGAATCCCCCGTGGTATTATTGAAGATGTGTTAATCAAGGTTGATAAATTTTTCTTTCCCGTAGACTTCATTGTCTTAGACACTCAACCCGTGCAAGACCCAAGTAATCACATTCTCGTGATCTTAGGACGCCCTTTCCCGGCGACGATCCAATGCCATCATCAATTGTCGTAATGGTGTGTTGAAATTGTCTTTTTGGTAAATATGACCGTAGAGCTGAATGTTTTAACACTAGTCAACAACCCATTGATTGTGATGATACTGATTTGCATGAGATTAACATGATCGAGAGTCTGGATCCAAGACTCTTTTGCCCGACATTTTGTCAAGTGGGACCCTTTGCAAGCATGTTTAGATAACTTTGACTTAGATCTCTTTGAGTCTAAGTACATTGGTGAAATTAACTCTTTGCTTGAATCGGTCCCACCCATGGATATTGCTAAAATGGCGTAATGCAAAAGTGGAAACTCTTCCACTCTCTCGATACCACATCCGCCCCCACCTCTTGACACACCACCTAAGCTTGATTTGAAACCTTTACCCGATACCTTGAAGTATGCATTCTTAGGTCCTTCCGAGACTTTACCCGTGATTATTGCATCATGTTTAGACACGGAACAGAAAGTCAACTTTTAGAAGTACTTAAAGAGCATAAAGGAGCCTTAGGTTGGACCATCTCCGATCTTAAGGGTATAAGTCCCACAATTTGCATGCATCACATAAACCTTGAGGAGAACACTAAACCATCTAGGGAAATGCAAAGGAGACTTAACCCCAACATGAGAGATGTTGTCAAGGGAGAGATCTTGAAATCGCTGACGCGGTATCATTTACCCCGTCCCCGATAGCCGTTGGTCACCCTATTCGGTAGTACCCAAGAAGTCCGGCATTACCGTTGTTCAAAACGAGATGAATGAGCTCCTTCCCACCCGTGACCACCGGATGGCGAGTATGTATTGATTATAGAAAACCGAACACAAAGAACTAAGAAAGACCATTTTCCCCTTCCCTTCATCTACCAAATGCCGGAAAGGTTAGCCAAACATAAGTACTACCGCTTTTAGATGGCTATTCGCTACAACTAAATTCACATAAGACCCGAAGACCAACAAAAGACCACATTTACATGTCCTTATGGAACATTTGCTTATCGTCGTATGCCTTTTTGGGCGTGCAATGCACCCGCTATTTTTCAACGTTGCATGATGAGCATTTTTTCCGACATGATAGATAAGTTTCTTGAGATTTTTATGGATGATTTTTCCGTGTTTGGATCTTCATTTGATGAGTGTTTGCATCACCTCACATGTGTGCTAGTTAGGTGTAAGGAGAAGAGTTTGGTCTTGAATTGGGAAAAATGCCATTTTATGGTTAATTCAGGCATTGTTCTAGGGCATATCATCTCGGAAAAAGACATAGAAGTAGACAAAGCCAAGGTAGATCTCATTCAACAATTTGCCTCAACCTCGTTCCTCGGAGGGACATCGATCATTTCTAGGCCATGCGGGTTTTTACCGCCGATTCATCAAAGACTTTAGTAAAATTTCACGACCTTTGTGCAATCTTCTTGCAAAAGATGTTGCATTTGTCTTTGATGATGCTTGTAAGGAAGCATGGGAGCAACTCAAGGCTCTCCTTACATCTCGCCCCTATAGTCGACCCCCGATTGGTCATTACCATTTGAGATTATGTGTGATGCGTCCGACTATGTCAGTAGGAGCTGTTTTGGGCCAAAGAGTAGACAAACTCCCATATGTGATCTATTATGCTAGTAAAACACTTAATGATGCTCAATCGAATTATTCCACTACCGAGAAGGAGTTGCTAGTCATGTTGTGTTTGCATTAGACAAGTTTAGATCTTATTTGATAGGGTCTAAGGTCATCATTTATTCTCGATCATGCTTTGCATTGAGATATCTTTTGTCTAAGAAAGATGCTAAGGCTCGTCTAATTCGATGGATACTCTTGCTCCAAGAGTTTAACCTCGAAATTCGAGATAAGAAAGGGTCGAAAATGTTGTTGCCGATCACTTGTCTAGGTTGAATGTTGAATCTTTTGATGAGTCTGTGTTGATTAGGGAATCATTCCCTGATGGAGCAATTGATGCTTGTGTCCGAGATGCCTTGGTTTGTCGAGATATTGTGAACTACCTTGCTACAGGTAGAATGCCCTTGCATTGGTCTAAACAAGACCGTGCTAAGTTCTTGGCTGAAGTTAAACATTTCCTTTGGGATGACCCATATTTGTTTAAGTACGCTAAGACCAAATCATTAGGGAGATGTGTCCCCACCCCGAACAAAGGGACGTCATCTCTTTCTCATGACCATGCTTGTGGAGGCCACTTTAGTGCCAAGAAAACTGCCGCAAAGATCTTGCAAAGCGGTTTCTATTGGCCAACACTGTTTAAGGATTGCCATGCATTCTGTGTTGCTTGTGACCGATGCCGAAACTAGGAAGTATATCTAGGAGAAACATGATGCCCTTACAACCCATTTTGATTGTTGAGTCAAGTTTGATGTTTGGGGCATTGATTTCATGGGTCCATTTCCGACTCAAGGTAAGTTGTACATCCTTGTAGTCAGCCGATTATGTCTCTAAGTGGGTAGAGGCCATTGCATCCAAAACCAACGACCATAAAGTTGTTCTTTCTTTTCTTAAGGAGAACATTTTCTCCGTTTTGGAACCCCTAGAGCAATAATCGGTGATGGAGGTAGTCATTTCTGCAATAGACCCTTTGAATCACTAGTGCGCAAGTATGGAATCACTCACAAGGTCGCAACACCTTACCATCCTCAAACCAAAATGCCAAGTAGAAGTTTCTAATAGGGAAATTAAGCATATTCTTGAGAAGACCGTCAATCCTTCTAGGAAAGATTGGTCTTTGCGCTAAATGATGCTTTATGGGCCTATAGGATCGCATACAAGACTCCCATTGGGATGTCGCCTTACAGACTTGTGTACGGAAAAGCATGTCATCTACCTGTTGAGTTAGAACACCGTGCATACCGGGTCTGTGAAAAAGTTGAATTTTGATCTTGATAAAGTCGGTACTTGGAGAAAACTTCAACTCAATGAGTTAGAAGAATTGAGAAACGATGCATATTATAGTGCCAAAACGTACAAACATAGGATGAAAGTGTTTCACGACAAGCGCATTCTGCGCAAGTCTTTCACCCTGTGACGAAAGTTTTATTGTACAACACTAGGTTGCATTTGTTTCGAAAGCTACGCTCCCGATGGTCTGGACCATTCGTGGTACGTACCATTTTCCCCATGGAGCGGTAGAAGTTGAAAACCCAGCAAACAAGAACATCCTTCAAAGTCAATGGTCAAAGATCAAACCATTTCTGGAGCATCTTCCACCGGTTGAGACCGTAGACTTGGAGGACCCCATCTATGTGGACTCGATCTAGTTCACTTGTGTACATACTTATGGACTAAACATCCATCATCTTTCCCTTTTCTTTTTCTTTTTGCATAATTTTGATGTGTGCTAACCAACCTTTTTGTCTCGCGCTCGTGATTGTTTGCTTTCAAAGCATTCATCTTTCTATGGTTTAGCAACACCCTCTTGCATCCTAGGTAATCTCTTCCCTTTTCTCCTCTCAACATAGTTCTCTTGGTATGTGAATGCTTTAAATTCTTATTATCTCATTAACACATTGAGGACAATGTTTGATCTAGGTTTGGGGGTGTGATTTGCATATAGAGTTTTAGTCTTTTTATTATTTTACTTTTTTACAAAAAAAAAAAAAAAAAAAAAATCGAAAACTCAAAAAATTGCATAAAAACCTCCAACTTTTAGAGATTTTAGAGTCACTAGCATGCTCTTAGCTATGTTTACATAGAGAGTCTGACCGAAATAACAAGAACTTGGAAGTACTGGAGAACGCAATCGGGTTCCTTAGTTGATTAGAGCGTTAAAGTCGGATTTAACCATACCGGGAGGGGCGAATTAGGTCTTTGTTTAGATATTCTAGTAGAATTGTGATCAACCATAGTGGAGACTACCCATTTTACATCAAGCGAGGTACCACCTTCACTCTTTGTGACTTTCTAGAAAAGCTTTTAGAGTGTGTGTCATCGTACGTCAATTCCGGGTAGGAATGGTGAGCTACCCAACTTCGCACCACTTTCAGCACTACTTTTGATCTCTTGAGTGCTAATTCCGTCAATCATGAGGGTGACGTATAAAGATGAAAACTCCTTCTAAATATCGATTTTCAGTTAGCATCACTCTCTCTCTCAATCAGCAAGATCCATAGAAACACATCATCGTCAGCAAGCGGAGCAACATCAGAATATTTGAAGAAAGTTGATATAGTCCAAGGTTTACATACAACAAAGAAAAAGAGGATGAGAATTAATGAAGTTTATAAAATCAAGACAATACAAGTTGTGGAAAAATTGAGTGATAAAGTCCTTTGTCCATGGAGTTAGTTGTTTCATTATTTGTATTTTTATTTTCACTTATTGTCAAAAAAAAAAAAAAAAAAAATCAAAAAAAAAAAAAAATAAAAAAATATTGTAGTTTATTTTCTTAGTTTTGATACCACCATGGTAAAGAAGAATTGAAAAAGAAAAATCCAAACAACAAGGAATTTGAGTAGAAAAGTTAAAAAATTGTCAAGTTTTGTGAAGTTTAGAAGTTCGTCATCAACATGTGAAGACCGAAGATTGAAGACGTTTCTATGGTTCTTATGAGAGAGCGATATTAATTGCCGATCGGGTGAGAAGTGAGTGAGTACTCCCACCCCTTGCTAATGGTTGATTTCCTTTCTTAGAGATCATCGAAAAGATTCTTTTTGTCCACACTTCGGAGTCTCCGGAAATTATTTCGAAGGTTATCCTTCTTACCTACAACGTGTGCAGGATTTCTCTTTATTCCTGCCTCGCACACATGAGAGACTAAAAAGCGATCTTTTTGAGTGCAATTATCATAAAACCCTAATGGTGAGGCAGAAGTCGAGGCTTATGATCACAATCGAATCCGAATTCTTTCATATGGTATGGTTACTTCTCGCTCAAAGACCTAAGGATGAGAATGCGTTCTTTAGTAGTTCTAACTTCTGTTACTAGCATGCAAAACTCTATGTCCTCATAGCTCCTTGGATGCTTGAGACTCTTTTACACTCTGAAGTTGGAGAAGGTTTTGTGGGTACACCTCTGCAAACCCTCACGAGACTACAACTCGTCCACTAAAGGGACACCTAGGGGTTTAAAGGCTTAGTGCATACGCTAAATGCATTCGAGAGACTGCGACAGGGTATAGTTAGGATTTCTTCATTTCCGTTTCACTTGAGGACAAGTAAAATTCAGGTTTGGGGTATTTGATGAGTGCCAAATATTGCATATTTATACACCTTTTATTGGCATTTTACTCATCTTTTGTGCTCAAGAATCGGAGATATTATCACCATTATTATTTTCTTTGTTTTCAAGAATAAATATTTGTACTAATTAACTTTGTGTTTTTAGGTGATAAATAAAGCTCTGAGAAACTGAGGAGCCCAAAGAGCGAAGAAGTGGAGTCGAGCATCTATGGAGAGCAAAAGCCAAAGCTCACGCAAGGCAATTGCAACCCAACAAGTAGCAACTCATCTACAAGACATGGGCTTGGGCTAGAGCTACCGCGACCCGGATCCGAGCCCGTCCACTCCAAGCCGTTGAGATTTCACTCATTCGCATCCTACGCCGCCGCTCCCACACATCAAGTTTGCCGCTCCTGCAACACCAGATCACGCCAAAACCGCTTACCACCCTCGGCCGTTCGATCTCCATCAGCCTCCATCCTACGCTCATGGCCCGTCTCATCACCACTCGATGTACCCGCTTCCACATTGAAACTCCCTATACCTATACCCCTTTTCGACCTAACACATTTCATATTCTTTTCTCTTTCTTCTCCTTACCTTCATCGTGAAACCCTACCCACACCATACCTCCACCTCCTTCTTCCATGACGTTTTGCAGAGTTCCATCATCACATCTCCCCGTAAAACACCATCACCCAACCACTCCATCATCACCGCCATCACTCTCTCTTTTTTATCTCTTTCACAGCTCTTTCTTTATAAACCTAGAAGCTAGGTTAAAGATAAATAGAGTTAGGTTTCCAACAACTCCTTGGCATGTTCGATTGCAGGCAAAGCAAGGTCGACAACAGTTTGGGTCGTCGTTGTAGTGGTTAAATTATTTTTGTGAGTTATAAATTGAACTTTTTTGATGTAAGAGAAAGGAGGGAGTTTTTACAAAGATATTTTTAGGGTTCATATTGAGTTTGTAAAATTAAAAATTGAAGTCTCCGCTTTTGATGTTTAGCATGTTCTAATCACCTGCTAGGGTGATGATGAAACCACTAATGCTTATCTGAGTTAATTCATTGTCAAATTTTATTCTTACTTGCTGTGAATTGTAATAGGGTATTAGCTAATTGTTGAACTAATTTGCTTGTGATATAGTGTACTATAGAAAGACACTTTATACTAGGATTTAACTAGTGAAAGCAATTAGTAAAATTCCCACTAGAGAAGCTTTCAAGGGAGTGTAGGAATAGAATTTGTATGTCTTACCTTAGTATAGGTTTAGAGGTGGATTCCATCACTCTAGTGCCACCAATCTTCTGTTATAACAAGTTGTGCTTGTCAATTCCTTAGCTCTCAGTGTCACAAATCTTTACAAAAACAGCCTAGTCGTATCGACAAACAAACATCTTTGTCACTTGAAAGAATCAGTTAAGCAAAAGCCTTAGAATAACCTAGCACACCCTAGTTCCCTGTGGGAATGACCCGTATTTGCCACTGTCTATAAACTAGACACCGTGCACTTGCGGTTTAGACATAGTCGTTGCAGATATGGTACTCTTGCTAGTTGAGTTTCATAATAGGTTTCTGAATCCACCTCGGATCCATCCAATCTGATATTTGACATCAAAAACCTCACCTGGACGAGAACATTGGGTCTGTATATGGTAATCTCGCAAGCTAGTTCCATAATAGGTTGTTGAATCCACTCAGGATCCATCCAATCTGATATTTGACATCAAAAACCTCACCTGGACGAGAACATTGGGTATGTATATGGTAATCTTGCAAGCTGAGTTCCATAATAGGTTGTTGAATCCACCTAGGATCCATCCAATCTGATATTTGACATCAAAAAACCTCACCTGGACGAGAACATTGGGTATGTATATGGTAATCTTGCAATCTGAGTTCCATAATAGGTTGTTGAATCCACCTCGGATCCATCCAATATGATATTTGACATCAAAAAACTCACCTGGACGAGAACATTGGGTCTGTATATGGTAATTTTGCAAGCTAGTTCCATAATAGGTTGCAGAATCCACCTCGGATCCATCCAACATGATATTTGACATCAAAAACCTCACCCGGACGAGAACATTGGGTCTGTATATGGTAATCTCGCAAGCTGAGTTCCATAATAGGTTGCAGAATCCACTCAGGATCCATCCAATCTTATATTTGACATCAAAAACCTCACCTGGACGAGAACATTGGGTATGTATATGGTAATCTTGCAAGCTGAGTTCCATAATAGATTGTTGAATCCACTCAGGTTCCATCCAATCTTATATTTGACATCAAAAACCTCACCTGGACGAGAAAATTGGGTCTGTATATGGTAATCTTGCAAGATGAGTGTGCCTCATTTTGCATCCGATTATGTGTTTGACCACAAATTTGACCAACTTGACCACATATTTGACCAACTTGACTACATATTTGACCAACTTGACCACAAATTTGACCAACTTTATCTCGATCCGGACGCCTTGGACTTGGATATTTTGAGAGAAAAAACAAATCTCTCCTCAATTATTGTACTCTTCTATCTTGTCCGAAAGTTTTGGCTCTCAAATTTCGTTTCCCTCTTACTTTTCCAATCTAATAACTCTTTTTTCATATCCATTCCCTCACAAATTTGAAACCTTATCTGATTTCCCTCTCAAATTTCATTTCCCTCCCCCGACTCAATAATTGCAGCTCTCCTCCTATTTTATTAAAAGAGAGAGACGAAGAACTCAGACCTTTTTCCCATCTTTCACTGTATCTCATTCAATCTCAAGGTGTTTTCTTTGTGCCTTTTAGCTACGAATAGATTTATCAAAATTGTTTATTTTTCTCCTTTAGGGTTTCAATTCGTTTAATAGATCTGTATGAAGATCACTGGTATGTTTTAGATTTGTACTTTTCCCTTTAAAATTAGGTTTTTACTGGTTGTAATCTCAATAGATTTTAACAAGATATATATTTTCAATTTTTTTTTTTGTTGTTGTTGTTTACTGCTTAACATCCATACTGTTTACTGCTTAGCATCCATTTGTAATGTCTTTCAATAAATTTATGCTTCATTTAAGGTTTACTGATTTTTAGTGCTTTGCATTATCTTTCAATAGTTTGTTCTAATCTATATTCTTCATATGTTGATGTTTACTGCTTTACATTCTTTTTTCTCTTGGATGTTGTAATTTCTTTCAATAGATTACAATACAAATAAGGTTTATTCAACTATAATATCATTCATCAGATTGTTGCTCTAGATTTGTGGTTGTTTGGTTGTAATCTATTTCCCTTTTGTTTTGTATGCGGTTTGTTGTTACGGTTCCTATATGGACAATATTGGTCTTGTAAATCTGTTTAAGCGTTTAAATAAATTCATTATTCGACAAAATCAACTTTGTAAAAATGAATTTATTCCAGCCCTTAGAGAGCCTTGCAGGATTAGTATACACCCACATCGATATGAGTTGTATCATTTGTCTAAGATTCTAGCCATTCCCATGAACACGATGCTGCTGCAGGTTTCCTTTTTAACCGCAGGTTTGTTTTGTCACCTATTACGATCAATTCAACAATGAAGTTTCTATAAATGATTTGATTCCAAGTTGTTGAACATGAATTGCAGGACTGGCATACAACCACAAAAGCACTGGAAATTCATTTTTATGCCTAAAGATACAACAGCCAGCACAGAGTTCTATTTCCCTCTTGTTCAGTATGCGGTTTGTTGTCACATTTCCTGTATGGACGGTATTGGTCCTGTAAAGCTGTTTAAGCGTTTGAATAAATTCATTTACTTTGTCGAAATGAATTTATTCCAGCCCTTAGAGAGCCTTGCATGATTAGTATACACCTACATCGATATGAGTTGTATCCTTCGTCTAGGATTCTACCCATTCTTATGAACACGATGCTGCTGCAGGTTTACAACAACAAAATAACAAGATATGCATTTTTATGCCAGAATAAACAACTCACCACAGAGATTTCTCGTAGAGAAAACATATTATTGTATATCTTAATTTTCCGTGAACTCTATGTAGGTGTGTTGTTTATTATGGCACAAATCAAGCTCACCTTATTGAGATCGATGCCGCAAACCTGACAAGTAACCTCTTTAATTCCAGTTGGTGAGTACACTCTTAACACATTAGAGTTTCTTGCATTACTCATCATTATTATGGTCTCTTTCCCTTGATGAAAATTGGTTGATTCTTACTACCCTTCACTTTGTTTTGCCAGGATTCATTGATGCGACTTCAAGCTGTGTAAGTGTGGAAAAAATTCATAGTTAACAAGTGCATATCTTGTAATGTATTTTTGCCACCACTTACATAGCTTTGCAGGGTGCAGGTTTCCTTTTCTATCTCAGGTTTGTTTACTTACCTATTTTGATCTCTTCAAATATATGTTTTACATGACTCCTGCCAACAGGTGCAACTTACCACCGTAGATTTTTCAGAGAGGATACGTATTAATCGTTAGGTTTGCTGTAAATGAAGGAGATCGATGCAGCTAACCTGATAACTAATACGTTTTCCTCTCTAATTCCATTGGTGACTAAACTCTTATGATAATTACTTTCCCTTGTCATTATTTTATCCTGACTGAAATACTCACCTACTACCATTCTCTTATTGTTTTCCGAGGACTCATTGATTGGAAGACTTGAAGTTGGAGATGCGGTAGTGTGGCAGTACCATCTGAAGTGAAGAACAAGATAAGAGATCTTTTACTTCTCTGCAGAGGTCAAGTTCAAGAGCTGGAATAAATGAAGTTGCTTCAAATGATTTTATTTCGAGCTCTTGAACAGGTCTTGTAGGAGAGGTATACAACAATGAAAGAACAAGATATTCATTTTTATGCCAGAAAAAGCAACTCACCACATTGAGTATTTGTAGAGACATTACTTTTCCGAATACTCGATGCATATGCGTTGTTTCTCTTGGCACAAATGATGCTTACCTTATGGAGATTGATGATGCACCAAGACTGACAAGCAACCTACTTAATTACAGTTGGTGAGTAAACTCTTACCACAGTAAAGTTATGTGCATTACTTTTCATTATTATGGTCTCATCTAAATGAAATATTTTGTTGATTCATACTACCATTCTCTTTGCTTTTTTAGGATTCATTGATGCAAACACCTGAAGCTGGACAAATGATGAACAAGTGAGACCATGTTGGCCTTGCAAAGCTGTACAAGCGAGGGATTAACTTGGAACCAAGATCAAGATTCTTGAATTAAGTTTATCCCTTCCCTTGTATTTGGTTTGCAGGACATTGATAGAAGAAATATAATTAAAACTGTTGATGTGCAAGAATACCTGGACATGTAGACAAGTTGGAAGATATGAGACAGTGTTGGTCATGCGAAGCTGTGGAAGTGGGACAACTGAGAAGTAACACATTCTCGTCTCTAATTTTTATGGTGAGTTAACTCTTACTACAACTTTTCAGACTTTTTCATATGAACCGTGTATGTGAATTTCCAGTTACAATTCTGTCAAATAAATATAAACTTTTGATACTTAGGTTGTCAATGTTCAAATTCTTATGATTGAATGGTATTCAACAATGAAAATGTATGAAATCCAGAATGACAATGCACATGTAACTGAATGATTCTTTGTCTCTCCTGCGAACATTGTTTCCAATTTGATTGTCACTAATTTTATTATTTGCAGAATCATGTAAAACGAAATGCCCAAATAACTGATTGAATCTTTCTCTCCTATGAGATCTGTTTCTAATTTTGGTTTCTGTTTCCTTTATTGTTTTGTTAGGATACTAGAATTGATGGCAAGAGCTGGTTAAGGCTACTATGATGTCAATGGACAACTTCTTTTGGCGGATAACAACTTTTTTCTGCCAAGGTATATATAAGGCATAACAACACTTGCTTATATTTAGAAACTGCTGAAAAACACAACACTTCTCATTTGATTATAACCATATAGGGAACCATGTATTTTTTAGGCTTAAGCAGTTCTTCCAATGTAAAGATGATACTCGTATGTACTTTACATATGTGAATGATTGAGGAGTATGTATTCCAGAATAATTGAATGAATGAATTCCTTATCTTTGCTAGAATGAGAATGTATGTATTTTGGAATGAGATTGAATTCCAGAATAATTGAATGACTGAATTCCTTGTGCTAGAATGACAATGTATGTACTGCGGAATGACATTAAATTATGGGTTTCAGATTCAGTATTGCAGGTTCAGAAATAAATTGCAATGCAGCTTCAGAAACTAATTGTATTGCAGCTTCAGAAATGAATTGCATTGCATTGCAGGGGCCAATTATGGGAGCTTATTTATAACAGATAAAAATATTATTTATTTTTTTGAAAACTATTTTTTTTTTACCAACGTCGAATCAACGTTATAAAATCTGTTAGTAATTAGCACACCTGGCAAATTCATTACTGTTACAATCAATCGTCAACGTTTAAAGCCGTTAGTCTATTTGTTACAAGCGATAGCCACGTGGCAGATGGTAAACGTTACAGTCAGCTGTTATGAATCGAATCGTTACAGCAAGTTATTATATCATAAATGTTACAATGAAACATTAACGGTTGAAGCCGTTACTTTAAACGTTAAAAACAATTGACACGTGTCGTACAGCAGCTGTTAGACTGATCTATCACGGTTTTTAATCGTTACAATAACTGTTAAATCCAATCTGTTATAATCAACTAAGCAACGATTAAAATCGTTGTTGTAGCTGTTACAAGAAAGGACATGTGGCATTAAGCCAACCGTTACACACAAAGTCGCCGATTCTGAGATTCATTACCAATCATTCTGATCTAACCGTTACGATCAGCACAATAACGGCTATCCGTTACAACAAAATTACATCAGATAAATCTTGTGCTAACTAGATAACTGTTGGTGTATTTATTCCAACGAATGAAACCGTTATTTAATAAAATTTTATTGTAACGAAATGAAACGTTAATAAATTATTGTAACACTAATACCAACGACACTTTTCCAACGTTTTTCTGACATTACAATATATAGATACTAACGTTTTTTCAATGTTACAAAATCCCTGATTTCGTTTATTGATAGATGGAAAATTTTCATATCTCTCTCTATTTCTTAATATGCATGAAAATTCCAAAAACATCGTCTAAAGTGGAACCGAGTATTCATATACACTATATCGGTTGAGCTTTAATTGTTAGTGATTTCCATTGGGTATGCATATGGAATAGTTTAACTGAACGCAATTAATGTAAATTATATTCTAATTTGAATAAGTGATGATACTTGCATCACTCATTGGATTAATCTAATAGCGGATTGTTTAAGTTGATGTATGATTAAATTATACTTAATCTAATGGTTGATCTACCAAATGTAGGTACGGTCTAATATTTAACAACACATTCACTTTAATTGATGTATTTGATGAAATTGTAAATTACAGGTAATCTCATCTAAATTAAACTTTTAAACTACTAGTACAACCGTTGCCACGGTGTGAGGGCCGACCGAAGAACTTGACGAAACAACACCACTACGTGATTGCACAAATTTTATCATAATTCTAATTTGTAAAACAAAATTGTATTAACTTGATAATGTAAAAAAAAAATCTCATATGGGAATTTCTTGTAGGTTCATGTAATATCTTACACTTTCACCTTATTTGGTTTAGCCAATCAAACCAAAAACAAGTTACACATGGAGCAAGAGAGTAATAATAACTTAGATTAGTTCTTATAATTTCTGCATTGAATTTTTTGAATTCCCACAAGGAATAGAACCTTACAGGCTTACATGATACAAAGATCAGAACAAGACTGATTTGCTCTCTCATACATCACATAAAACTGAGAGAAAACAAAGTTAGCTAATCCGCAGTCATATCTCCCTTTCACTCTGATCTGTGCTGAAAAAACTTTAGTTTCAATCAGTGAACATTGCAGCCAAGTTGGCGAAATTGTTGCATGGAACTTACACAGAGCACAAGCAAGAGCAATTCCAACCATGCCTCCTCCAATGATAGCGATGTCATGCTGGTCCACATTACTTGATACCCCACACTTAAGCTGGTGCTCCTACACATTTGAAGCAAGTGAAGGATGTCCAGATGACAAAATAAAACTCTTTGAAAAGCAGTGATATTTCGACGAATAGGAGCTCAACAAATTATGACAAGCCGAAGAGAAAAATTAGGACATGCACCAGAAGTGCTATGTCAAATATTCGACAATGATAAAAGGCAATACTCTTACCAGCGCATCATTAGTAAAATTCTTCTTTGAAAATTTGATTGAGCCGATGGTGTTTGCTACAGCTTTTTGCTTGCGCCAGATACCTATATCAATAAATAAGGATATCCAAATATCAGTAAACAATTTCCCAGAAAGGAAATGTAACTACCACATACTACTTTTGCAATTCAGGTCATCATGAAATGAGAACTACAGAAAATAACTTTGGATATTCATCCGGATGTTGGGTGTCCAAATAGACGTATGACCATTACTGTGTTTAACAATTTAAACAATGTCAAAATAGTACACAGATAGTTTTCTAATTAAATTGTGTTTAATAGCAAGGATTGATCTAGTTTCGCAAGTAAAAAAATTCAATGAAATACTTTAACTGGTCAGTAAGCATTAGATCTATGTAATACATAAATCTACTTAGAGGAGATGCGATCGATCTTGACCCGCATCTTTGATTCCTTAAATAAATTTCAGCAAGTGTAGGGCCCTTTGACTTACAAGCACTGGATATTGCTGGCAGCTCACAAATATTACTTATATTCCGATGTAGGTGAGTTGTTTATTTTGGCACAAATCAAGCTCACCTTATGGAGATCGATGCTTAATACCAGACAAGTAACCCTCCTTAATTCCAGTCGGTGAGTAAACTCTTAACCCATTAGAGTTTCTTGCATTACTTATCATTATTATGGTCTCTTTCACTTGATGAAAATTTGGTTGCAGGTTAGGTATACAACAACAAAAGATGAAGATGTTCATTTTTATGGCAGAAGAAACAACTCACCACATTGAGTATTTGTAGAGACATTACTTTTCCGAATACTCGATGCATATGCGTTGTTTCTCTTGGCACAAATGATGCTTACCATATGCAGATTGATGATGCACCTGGTAGGCTAGGAAAGATGCCTACGACTATGTCTACTGCAAGTGCACATGCCTATTGGAGGCAAGGGCAAGCACATGTCGATCCCACAGAGAAATGGAATGTGCAAGGTTGATCTAAAGCTTACTCTAACTGATTTCAAGGAAAGTAACACAAATGTTTTAAGTTGTTGGTTGTCGATACGACTGGATGAAGATGTGTTGTGACTCTAAACTAAGGTAGCAAAATAGATTATAACAAGTTGGAGGGCACCAGGGTAGTGAATCCACCTCTAATCTCATGCTCAGGCAATGTACCTTAAATTATGCTCTTGTACCTTCCCATGAAGGTCTAAAATGGATGTTTGTTAACTGATTTTTGCTAACTAACCCCTAGTATGAGCTGTCTTCTTACAGTACAGCTCATCACAGGCTCATAAGCTTCCTCAATTACTTACTAACCCTAGCATCATATAACACAGCAAGAGTAAAGCATAAGGTAGATATGTTTGACATGAAAATCAGGGGTTTCATCAACACCCTGGTAAATTAAATTAAAACATAATTAAAGCAATCAAGATACAAATTATACTAAGTTGATGCTCTGGCTAGCCCAGGCATAAGTTTTTACACCCACACACATCAACCCTATTTATACATGCAAAATACCAAACCCTAAATCTCTTCAAAACAGAAAATAATTCAATATCCTCTCACCCACGTCGCTTAGTAAGCTCGTATCCTCTGTCAATTAGTCTCAGCAACTCCCTTGATTGATCTGATGTGAAACCCTAGCTCTAGTTATCTCTAACCTAGCTTCTAGGGTATGGAGAAGCTATGAAAGAGATAACTCGAGAAAGAGTGGTGGAGAATGTGGCTGCAGGCATGGTTGTTGTGGTGACAGGAGATGAGAATGGTGGTGATGGTTCTGGTATGGGTGAAGGAAAAAGGAAAGATATGGGGGAGC
Organism: Papaver armeniacum; assembly: GCA_023531295.1. Classification (NCBI taxonomy): domain Eukaryota; kingdom Viridiplantae; phylum Streptophyta; class Magnoliopsida; order Ranunculales; family Papaveraceae; genus Papaver; species Papaver armeniacum. The sequence continues at coordinate 60,111 of JAJJWW010014989.1, read as the reverse complement.
TCTGCAAGTTGTCAGAGAAGAAAGAGGAAAGAAAAGAGAAATGGGTGTTTGGTCGATGGGTTAGGTATAGGAGATTTCGCTGTGGAGCGGGAGTAGCGAGGATGATGCGCCCAGGTAGCGAGCGTTGGATTCGGGGAGCACCGATGCGTGGCTGATGCGACCGTCGGATGAAAATAGCTCAAATCTAACGGCTCATAAAGGACGGGCTCGGATCCGGGTCGTGGGTTTTGGACTGCTCAAGCCCATGTCTTGTAAATGGGTTGCTTCTTGTTGGGTTGCAACTGATGCGCGCGCGGGCTTTGGCTTTTTGCTCCATAGACGCTCGTCTCCAATTTTCTGCTCTTTTGGCTCCTCAATTTCTCCGAGCTTTATTTATTACCTAAAAACACAAAATTAATTAGTACAAATATTTATTCTTGAAAACAAAGAAAATACGAGAATGCGGGATAATATCGATTTACGAGCACAAAAGATGAGTTAAATGCCAATAAAAAGATGTAGAAATATGCAATATTTGGCACTCATCAAATACCCCCAAACCTGAATTTTACTTGTCCTCAAGTGAAACAGAAATTAAGAAATCCTAACTATACCACTGTCGCCGGGTCTCTCGAATGCATTTAGCGTATGCACTAAGCCTTTAAACCGCTAGGTGTCCCTAGTGGACGAGTTGTAGTCTCGTGAGGGTTTACCAGAGGTGTACCCACAAAACCTTCTCCAACTTCGTGTGTAAAAGAGTCTCAAGCATCCAAGGAGCTATGAGGACATAGAGTTTCGCATGCTAGTAACAAGAAGTTAGAACTATCAAAGAACGCATTCTCATCCTTAAGTGTTGAGCGAGAAGTAACCATACCATATGAAAGAATTCGGATTCGATTGTGATCATAAGCCTCGACTTCGCCTCACCATTAGGGTTTTATGATAATTGCACTCACAAAGATCGCTTTTTTAGTCTCTCATGTGTGCGAGCGGGAATAAAGAGAGAAATCCCACACACGTTGAAGGTAAGAAGGATAACCTTCCAAATAATTTACGGAGACTCCACAGAAGTGTGGACAAAAAGAATCTTTTCTGATGATCTCTAAGAAAGGAAATCAACCATTAGAAAGGATGGGAGTACTCACTTACCTTTTCACCCGATCGGCAATTAACATCATTCTCTCATAGGAACCATAGAAACGTCTTCAATCTTTGGTCTTCTGTCTTCAACTGTTGATGACGAACTTCTGAACTTTACAAAAACTTAAATAATTTTTTTTTAAGTACATGAAATGAAAATAATACAACAAATTTTTTTTTTTTATTATTATTTTTTTAAAAGCATGAACATTACAATAAAACAATTTTTCACAAACTTCATTAATTCTCATCTTCTTTTTCTTTGTTGCACGTAAACCTTGGACTATCTCAACTTTTCTTCAAATATTCTGATGATGCTCCGCTTGCTGACGATGATGTGTTTCTATGGGTCTGTTGATGTTTTTGAGAGGGAGAGAGTGATGCTAACTGCAAATCGGTATTTAGAAGAAGTTTTCATCTTTAAACGTCACCCTCATGATTGACGGAATTAGCACTCAAGAGATCAAAAATAGTCTTTGAAAGTGGTGCGAAGTTGGGTAGCTCACCATTCCTACCCGGAATTGACGTACGGTGACACACACTCTAACAGCTTTTCTAGAAAGTCACAAAGAGTGAAGGTCGGTACCTCGCTTGATGTAAAATGGGTAGTCTCCACTATGGGTGATCACAATTCTACTACCGAATATCTAAACAGCACCTAATTCGCCCTCCGTATAGTTAAATCCAACTTTAACGCTCTAATCAACTAAGAAACCCGATTGTGTTCTCCGGTACTTCCAAGTTCTCATTATTTCGGTCGAGACTCTCTATGTAAACATAGCTAGAAGCATGCTAGTGACTCTAAGATCTCTAAAAGTTGGAGGTTTTTATGCAAGTATTTACAAAGAGTTTTTTGTTTTTTTTTTTTGTAACAAAGACTAAAAACTCTACATGCAAATGTACCCCCAAACCTAAATCAAACATTGTCCTCAATGTTTCAACAGATAATAAACAGTCACATACCATGAGAACTATGCTGATAAGAGAAAAGGGAAGAGATTACCGGATGTCGGCGGGAGCAAGGTTAGAGCTTCATTTGTCAAGGCTAGAATCCAACATTCTCAGCGGAGATCATATCGGATTAGCATAATATATGCGCAAGAAGACTCAACCGATTCAAGAAAGAAAAATTTAACAAGTCCTACTGGATTATATACACTGAAAATTCACCATATACCAATAATCTAAAGAGTTGAGGATCAACCCAAAAGACGATATGTACAAACATCAACAGCCTTACACAAATATAACATGAGAGTGCAGGAAAGATTGCATACGTGAATAAGTTACCCCCAAACCTAAACTTGTCAACAGATGTGTTCTTGAGCACAAAATCTTGCAAATTTAAAGGTACATCATGCACAAGGTCTAACTCAAAATGAGTTTTGCTAAGAACAGGCAGACATACATATTCCAACTGTGGCTCCTTAAAAGTGTTATACTTTGATGCAAAATAGTCCAAGAGGACTTGGGAAGCACAAAGCTCTAGGCCTAAATTAGGCATTTTCAGAAAAGTTGGTTTTGCAATTTTGTTACAAACTACACCTAGGTCTGGTGGAAGAGTTTCAATCTGTGCCTTAGGAGAGAGATTAGGTACATCTAAGTTGTTTTCATGTATAAGATCATTTGCACCATCACACACTTTCCTAAGGTCGAAAGAAGGTAAATCATGTTCACTGCATAGAACAATTCATCAATCTCCATGTCATAATCATCATTACCTGAATTTCACTCTCATGCATAAGACAACCAGGAGAAATATCATGCATGTCAGTAACCTAGGCATGGAATCGACACATGCATTGAATCATCTGTTTCAACAGACAATTCATCTATTCCTAGGTCACAATCGGTGGTATAGCATGCTCATTTTCGGTGAACAATTGCACACTCCAATTCAAAGATCACATGTATGAATATTAGAAGAAGCGTCATTCATAGGGTTCACAGGAGAGAAACTTAATGTCTTTGAACCCAAAGATTTCAGTACATTTTCAGCATAAACAAGTTCTTCTAACATGTCATATTCATCCTCTGAGTAATATGCATACTCATCTCTATTAACAGCATTGAAGTTTTCAGTCAACTCATTCTCCTCCGGTGAGGTTCATATTCAACATTAGTGGGTTGACTATGGGCATACTCCCTTTCTACATTTTGTAAATGACTGAGATTCATTCTCAAGAGTATGTTAAGCTGTTCAATTGAAGGGGAGTCTTCACTAGTGGGTATGCATATTTCATATGAATGATCATTACATGGTTGTGCACATGGTTCACTAGAGAAGGGATGATCATGCATTTTCCATCCGAGTATATCATTGTTTTGCTCTATGAGCTTATCCATTAGTATTTGCATACAAGGGGTTGGGGAGTATAACATTGTTCATCCTCCCATGGTGGTTGATGATACATGTGGTCATAATGATTAGGGTATGAGTATTCAAGGTCAGGGCCCTGAAAAGGTTCATAGTATTCCCTAAAATCACTATGGTCTGTGGGGGATTCATATTGTGGAGCATGCCCGTAAGCAAGCTCTTTGATGGATTTGTTTTCATCCCCGATTTAGTGCACCAAAATCCCGACATGATCTAGCAACTCGGTTTGAACTCAAAAAGAAGCATAGCTTAGCACACATCAAGCATGTATAACCAATGATGTCTCAAAACAGGGGAAGCTAAGCCCACGGGAGTGCAAAGCCGAGTTGTTGTTGTGACCGATTATGTGGGTTTCAATTTGTGTGCAGCCAGTTCATGCAAAACCCGATTCTTTGTGGGCTCATTTTGGTTTAAGTGGGCTTCTATTTGGTTTTGTGCACAGTGGGCTTCAGCTCTGATGATGTAAAGCCCGGGTTATGTGGGGATTCAACTGTTATGGGTTCCAGCCCAGCTTGGCAGGTTTACAACCCAGCTTGGGTTCAGTTTATGCAGCCCAGCAGTTGCACAGCCCAGTTATGTGGACTTCAGCTGGGTTTATGTTTGGTTTGTATGGGCTTCAGTTTGGTTTTGTGCAGCCCAGCAGTTTGGTTATGTGCAGGGTTTTGGTTTGTTGCACAGTGAAGTAGCACAAACTCACCAAAATTGACACCCCATTTCACAGAATTAAGCACAGAGGTGTGCTTTTTGCTGCTATACAACACAGGGTTAAGTGCACAGGTTTATGTTCGACTTCGCATCACAGATCGCCTATTGATATCAACACAGAGGAGACCACAATTCAAAAAATGACACCCAAATTCTAGTCACCTAGGAGTGCTGGATGATGTTGCTTAAGAAAGACACAGCTTGTTGAAATCAACACAGGGAGGCACAACTCACAAAAATAACACAGCACACAGGTAATCACACAATTGCAGCATACATGGGAGCTTGTTATTGCTTTTGCAGAGTACACAACACAGAACAATGCAATGTGTGCACAGCACAGGTTGGCAGGTGCACAGTTTATGCAAACCGAACAGCACAGACTAGCAGCGCACAAGTAAAACAGAGAATAGAAGGTGCACAAGGTCTTGCAGAGTTTGAGAGATTCAAGAGTTCAGCAGGTCAACATGCTATTCAAGGTTTCACTAATCAAAAATGTGCAAAGATGCAGGGCAGGTGCAACAAATGAGTATATGATCAATTTAAGCACTCTATATCAGTTTTTACATGCCACCGAGTGTCAACTGGCACAGTTGACCTCAAATTTTCAGGGATCATGCACAGGTATGCAGATATGCAGGAGCTTTGGTGGTCACAGGTGAGCTTCAAAGGTTATCACAGATTAAGCACAAAGGAGTCAGGGTAGATGGTTCAACAGGTTGTCAACAGAATAGAACATGCACAACTTGGCTCAACTTGTCAACAGAATAGGTCTGTCAACAGGGTTTGTAGCAAAGTTGGTTGTACTTGTTGTAGCTCAAGCTCAACAGCAGCAGGGGCTGGAGATGAGCATAGGGCTGAATGAAGGCTAAGGGCTACAGCGCAGGCCTTGTAGAGGTTAAGACTTCACAGCACAAAACTCTCAAAAACCATGTTAAAGCACAGGCCTTGGGTTTGCGGCTACATCTATCCTAGGCTAAACAGGTTGCACTCAATCTCAACAGCTACATGGGCTGGAGCTGGTGCTGTTAAAGCAAAGAATTTAATGCACAAATTACCCAAGAGCAAAAGGTTTCAGCCAACACAATTTTGCTTCAAACGTCACAGGGCCATGCACAAATTTCAGAGATCCCAGGGGTTATTGTTCATGCAGGGGTGATACAGGTGCATATACAATGATGATGCAATGTATTGCACAGATCAGTTTTGACACAAAGCTCAAAGATGTGATGGCAGATGCATACACCCATACAATTCAGCACACAGACATGGCATACTCAGCTAACAGGTGTATAATTCACATATCACGGAGCCACTCACCTGAATTGCAGGGGTTGCTCAGGGCTTTGCAAAACTCAAGTTTTGCACCTTTTTCTTCCCCTCCTTAGGCTTGCTCAGCAGAGGATACGGGTACCTGTTGCTCAAAGGGAAAGTTCAGTTCTCAGAATGTGCAGGTTATAGCAAATGGAATGAATATTAATACTGGCATATGCAACTGAGAGTATCTTGGGCTGACACAGGGGGAAAGCTGTTATGCTTAATTGGACTGACTGGGATCAAGAATTACAATTAACACTAAGCTACAGGGCAATGATGCTTATAGCTCAGATCAAAAAGCTAAGATGCAAATGAGATGCTAGAAATTACACTAACTAATATGCATAAGATGACAGGATTGATGGAGATAATGATAAGCTAAGCGATGATGCAATGAGGTGATAATAATGATAAGCTGCCAGGCTTGTGGAGGTGATGATAATGATAAGCTAATCGATTCTTTATATTGATAGTGCTCATTTTTGTACTTATTATGGTGTTTTATGTGTGTGTAGGTATTTTTGGCCAATTGAGATGATGGATAAGGGGTACTTACTAGATAACAAAGGTAAGATAAAAAAATTTGAAATTATTTTTGGCAAAAAATTGGTAATTAGTTAACTTATATCGAGACTAAATGGCTGAATTTGATTGGGTTTACAATGGAACCAAAGTGACTGACAAGATGCAATTTTGGACAAGTTGCAAGAAGGTAAAGGATGCAAAAAAAAAGAGATTTAGGGTTTTAAAAGGTGTATAAAAGGGATGCTTCCTAGGTGCTAAGTTACACTAATACAAGGCTAAGAGCAACAATGCAAAGCAAGTATATAAACATGTATTTTGAGCAAGTGATTATTATGAGAGCTAAACCCCTTTCTTTGGTGAAATGAAAATTTAATTAATTTCTGTAATTTTTATGATTATTTGCATTGAATCGAAATTGAAATAAAGATTTTTGCAACTCTTTGTATTTTCACTTGATGGTGCATGCTTAGCTTAGGGCTCTTGATGTTCCATGCTTGAGATTAACAACCAAGATTTCTAAAATCGAATATTTAAGAATCAATTGAACGTATGAATTGCATGATAATTATTAATAATGAATCACATAAAAATTGGAAAATAGCTGAGTCTCGGTGCTTTCTAAAATCTTGATACAAGCTCCTAGTTATATTTGAGTCTAAAATCCTTCCTGAAGTCTCGAGAGGAACGACATCTTTCTTACCACTTTACTACAACTTGTTAAATATCACATCGAATTTTTGCGCCAAAAACTTTTGTTCTAGTAGGTTTTGATTACTTTGGATATTGGAAAGATGCCTTAAAGACTTGGAGTCGACTATTTTCTTTTTATTTTTGGACTTTTTGGACATTTTTTGGGACTTTGCAAGTGCACACCAGATATTGTCTCTACCTTGGAGGCACAGGGCAAGCATCCCCGTCTGGAACCGGGAGGTGATCTAAACACTCGCGAATGATAATAATCTGGTTGGAGCTAAACCTTGGTTACTAGAAGCAATTAGGCAACTTCCTAGCATATGTACGGCAGCCTTGACTTAGTGTCATAAAAAGCCTTTTAGCTAGTCATGTAAGTTCACATTCAAACAACACAACTCCTAAATATAAAGAACCAGGTGCCCCTACCATTGCTTGCACGATAGGAAAACATCGGGTAGATAAAGCTTTACTTGACTTAGGAGCTAGTGTGAACTACCATGTGTACTTACAACTAGGACTTGGTGAATTGAAACCTACCAATGCAATGAACAAGTAAATGCGTTGGATTATTCCTATGTTAGATCTGGAGATACATGGAAAGCTAGGTTTGAGCCATTATTAGCTTAGGAGTCTACCTTAATCCCTTGTTTAGAAGAGCCTCCTAAGTTGGACCCTAATTATGCATTTTTAGGCCCATCGAGACTTTCTGTTATTATAGCTTAGATTTGGATAGTGATCGGGGAGAGTAGGCCGATGCTTAGTGCTTCAAGACAATAAGGAAGCTTTAGGGTGGACCATAGAGGATATGAAGGACATAAGTCCTACGGTTTGTATCAACAAATGCATTTAATGAACCACCGATTATAACTTAGATGAAGCAATTGACCTTTTGAGGAACCCGATGGTCTAGAAATTAGGAATATTGTGACTAGTCTATTTAGAGACACCCAAATTCTAAGTTTGGGGGTGGACTTGGAATATATGCCTCTACAATTTCACAAGAGTATCTTCATAGAGCCGGTTCGGTTGTTAGAAACCCATCCTCGGGTTGATGTGGTTTATCGGGCTATGATACCCAGGATTGATTTTGTTTTCCCACCAAATATTTTTCAACCAATTGTGGGAATGTATGAGTTCAAAATGTGTCGATTATTAAGTTTGAGACTAAACCTAAGTACTTTAGGAGAATAGAAATGACACATTTGCTTAAGTGGAGGTGATGATAATGATAAAGGAAATCCAACCCATGAAAATATTTTATTTGGACCCGGTTATAGAACACGAACCCGAACACGGCTAGATGTAGTTGTCTTAAACAAGAAACTAGACAAGGGTGTGCTTTATTTGTTAATTTTCTTGGAATGTTGCGAGATTCCTTTTACTTGTGATAGCTCTTTTGGTTTCGATGACCCAAATATTTCGGCTATTACTTTATGATTTTATGAGGTGACTCATCCTTTCTTACAGGTAACCCAATGATATCTTTCCTTAACTCTTTTACTTCAAATGAGAACTGTTAGATTTAAGTTTGGGGTGGGGTAGAAACTTTTGAGATGATGTTTCACCAATCTCGTTGAGTCTAGATAACAAAGGTAAGATAAAAACAAAGGTAAGTTAACTACAATGCGGTGACAAGATGCAATACAAGTTGCAAGAAGGTAAAGGATGCAAAAATAGAAAAACTTTAGCTAAGTTACACTAATACATTCTTTATATTGGCTAAGAGCAACAATGCAAAGCAAGTATATACTAAGGGGCACCCTCGGGGGTGAAATGAAAATTTTTAGGAAAAAAATTGGTTTTCACGAAGACAAGCCAATAATCGAACACTAGAAATCGAGTTGGAAGCAAAACGGGGAATAAGTTTACGGTCCCTGTATGGTTTATTTTTGGAATTCCGGGAGACTAAAGGCACACGCCAAAGAAGACTTGGAAAGGAAATTTCGTCGTGGCAGCAAAGAAAAAAAGAGAGATTTAATCGGGTTTTAAAGTCCCCGGCGGCGGCAATTCAACGCCAAAACATCCTTTTAATCAACTTTTGGGCTTAGTAGGCTAGGAAAGATGCCTACGACACATAAAAATTGGAAAATAGTAATCACTCGGTGCTCTAAATCTTGTCTACCTTCCAAGTGCACGAGCATCTTTCTTACCACTTTCTGACTATTGGAGGCAAGGGCAAGTTACACAAGGCTAAGATCCCAAAGCAAGAAATGGAATGTGCAAGGTTGATCTAAAGCTTACTCTAACTCGATTTCAAGGAAAGTAACACAAATGTTTTAAGTTGGGTTGTCGATACGACCGGATGAAGATGTGTTGTGACTCTAAACTAAGGTAGCAAAATAGATTATAACAAGTTGGCGGGCACCGGGGTAGTGAATCCACCTCTAATCTCATGCTCAGGCAATGTACCTTAAACTATGCTCTTGTACCTTCCCATGAAGGTCTAAAATGGATGTTTGTTAACTGATTTTTGCTAACTAACCCCTAGTATGAGATGTCTTCTTACAGTACAGCTCATCACAGGCTCATAAGCTTCCTCAATTACTTACTAACGCTAGCATCATATAACACAGCAAGAGTAAAGCATAAGGTAGATATGTTTGACATGAAAATCAGGGGTTTCATCAACACCTCGGTAAATTAAATTAAAACATAATTAAAGCAATCAAGATACAAATTATACTGAGTTGGTGCTATGGCTAGCCCAGGCATAAGTTTTTACACCCACACACATCAACCCTATTTATACATGCAAAATACCAAACCCTAAATCTCTTCAAAACAGAAAATAATTCAATATCCTCTCACCCACGTCGCTCAGTAAGCTCGTCTCCTCTGTCAATTCATCTCAAAGAACTCCCTTGATTGATCGATGTGAAACCCTAGCTCTAGTTATCTCTAACCTAGCTTCTAGGGTATGGAGAAGCTATGAAAGAGATAACTCGAGAAAGAGTGGTGGAGAAGGTGGTCACAGCATGGTTGTTGTGGTGACGGGAAATGAGAATGGTGGTTATGGTTACTGGTATGGGTGAAGGAAGAAGGAAAGGTATGGGGGAGCTCTGCAAGTTGTCGGAGAAGAAAGAGGAAAGAAAAGAGAAATGGGTGTTTGGTCGATGGGTTAGGTATAGGAGATTTCGCTGTGGAGCGGGAGTAGCGAGGGATGATGCGCCAGCTGTAGCGAGCGTTGGATTCAGGGGAGCACCGATGCGTGGCTGATGCGACCGTCGGATGAAAATAGCTCAAATCTAACGGCTCATAAAGGACGGGCTCGGATCCGGGTCGTGGGTTTTGGACTGCTCAAGCCCATGTCTTGTAAATGGGTTGCTTCTTGTTGGGTTGCAACTGATGCGCGCGCGGGCTTTGGCTTTTTGCTCCATAGACGCTCGTCTCCAATTTTCTGCTCTTTTGGCTCCTCAATTTCTCCGAGCTTTATTTATTACCTAAAAACACAAAATTAATTAGTACAAATATTTATTCTTGAAAACAAAGAAAATACGAGAATGGGGATAATATCCGATTTACGAACACAAAAGATGAGTTAAATGCCAATAAAAAGATGTAGAAATATGCAATATTTGGCACTCATCAGCACCAAGCCTGACAAGCAACCTACTTAATTCCAGTTGGTGAGTAAACTCTTACCACAGTAAAGTTATGTGCATTACTTATCATTATTATGGTCTCATCTAAATGAAATATTTGGTTGATTCATACTACCATTCTCTTTGCTTTTTTAGGATTCATTGATGAAAACACCTGAAGCTGGACAAATGATGAACAAGTGAGACCATGTTGGCCTTGCAAAGCTGTACAAGCGAGGGATTAACTTGGAACCAAGATCAAGATTCTTGAATTAAGTTTATCCATGCCCTTGTATTTTGCGTTGCAGGACATTGATAGAAGAAATATAATTAGAACTGTTGATGTGCAAGAATACCTGGACATGTAAACAAGTTGGAAGATATGAGACAGTGTTGGTCCTGCGAAGCTGTGGAAGTAGGACAACTGAGAAGTAACAAATTCTCATTTCTAATTCTTATGGTGAGTTAACTCTTAATACAACTTTTCAGACTTTTTCATATGAACCGTGTATGTGAATTTCCAGTTACAATTCTGTCAAATAAATATAAACTTTTGATACTTAGGTTGTCAATGTTCAAATTATTATGATTGAATGGTATTCAACGGTGAAAATGTATGAAATCCAGAATGACAAATGCATGTAATCGAATGATTCTTTGTCTCTCCTATGAACATTGTTTCCAATTTGATTGTCACTAATTTTATTGTTTGCAGAATCATGTAAAACGAAATGCCCAAATTACTGATTGAATCTTTCTCTCCTATGAGATCTGTTTCTAATTTTGGTTTCTGTTTCCTTTATTGTTTTGTCAGGATACTAGAATTGATGGAAAGAGCTGGTTAAGGCTACTATGATGTCAATGGACAACTTCTTTTGGCGGATAACAACTTTTTTCAGCCAAGGTATATATAAGGCAGAACAACACTTGCTTATATTTAGATACTGATGAAAAACACAACCCTTCTCATTTGATTATAACCATATAGGGAACCATATATTTTTTAGGCTTAAGCAGTTCTTCCAATGTAAAGATGATACTCGTATGTACTTTACATATGTGAATGATTGAGGAGTATGTATTCCAGAATAATTGAATGAATTAATTCCTTATGCTGCTAGAATGAGAATGTATGTATTGTGGAATGAGATTGAATTCCAGAATAATTGAATGACTGAATTCCTTGTGCTAGAATGAGAATGTCTGTAATGAGGAATGACATTGAATTATGGGTTTCAGATTCAGTATTACAGGTTCAGAAATGAATTGCAATGCAGCTTCAGAAACTAATTGTATTGCAGCTTCAGAAATGAATTGCATTGCATTGCAGGGGCCGATTATGGGAGCTTATTTATAACTTAAAAAAAAACTTTTTTTTTTTTTTTTTTTGAAAACTTTTTTTTTTTTTACCAACGTCGAATCAACGTTATAAAATCTGTTAGTAATTAGCACACCTGGCAAATTCATTATTGTTACAATCAATCGTCAACGTTTAAAGTCGTTAGTCTATTTGTTACAAGCGATAGCCACGTGGCAGGCGGTAAACGTTACAGTCAGCTGTTACGAATAGAATCGTTACAACAAGTTGTTATATCATAAATGTTACAATGAAACATCAACGGTTGAAGCTGTTACTTTAAACGTTAAAAACAATTGACACGTGTCATACAAAACAAATGGTTAGATGAGCTATCATGGTTTTTAATCGTTACAATAATCAAGTAAATCCAATCTGTTACAATCAGCTAAGCAACGATTAAAATCGTTGTTGTAGTCGTTACAAGAAAGGACAGTGGCATTAAGCCAACCGTTACACACAAAGTCGCCACATTCTGATTCATACATTTACACCAATCATTATGGTCTAACTTACGATCAAAGACAATAACGGCTATCCGTTACAACAAAATTACATCAGATAAATCTTGTGCTGACTAGATAACTGTTGGTGTATTTATTCCAACGAATGAAACCGTTATTTAATAAAATTTTATTGTAACAAAATGAACCGTTAATAAATTATTGTAACACTAATACCAACGGCACTTTTCCAACGTTTTTCTGACGTTACAATATATAGATACTAACTTTTTTTCAACGTTACAAAATCCCTGATTTCGTGATAGGTGGAAAATTTTCTTATCTCTCTCTATTTTTTAATATGCGTGAAAACTCCAAAAACATCGTCTAAAGTGGAACTGAGGGAGTATTCATATATACGCTATATCGGTTGAGATTTAATTGCTAGTGATTTCCATTGGGTCTGCATATGGATTAGTTTAACCGAAGGCAATTAATGTAAATTATATTCTAATTTGAATAAGTGATGATACTTGCATCACTCATTGGATTAATCTAATAGCGGATTGTTTAAGTTGATGTACGATTAAATTATACTTAATCTAATGGTTGATCTACCAAATGTAGGTACGGTCTAATATTTAACAAACAATTCACTTTAATTGATGTATTTGATGAAATTGTAAATTGCAGGTAATCTCATCTAAATTAAACTTTTAAACTAAAAACAGAAACTCCATGGAATCTTTCGTCATTGTTAAAGAAATATCTTCGAATTAAAATACAAGCGGCCAAGTACATGCCTGAATTGCTCATGCACTATCTTGTGTCCGTATTAATCATGATAAATCAAAAGGTCATCTTTTAAGAATAAAAACAATAAACAAAAAGATGAATTTCTTATTCGCATTGCTGAGAAATCGCAACATTATTCTGTTGTTGTCCATGGTGATATCATATTTTCATTTATTATGTCTGGCCGCGCGGCATTCTGCCTGAGTAAATAATCACACACAACGGACATTTTTGGACGTCTTTTTCGTAAGGTTGTTTTGATTAAGGTATTTGTTTACCATAAAAATGAAGATAATAATTCGATTTAAACAAGAGAATAATGGTGACGATATGGCGAGTGTGCACGCAAAAAATCAATCGAAGCAAAAAAAAAAAAAAAAAAAAAAAGTAATCAAAAGTAAACAAAATATAAATACCAACTTGAAAATATTATACAATACGTTATTTTTCAAACCCGCCACCATTTCCAAAACCTCATGATGAAACAATACATCTAACAATGCACAAAGGAGAAAAAGAAAATAAATCTAATAGTATATATTTTACACGTCTAATTGTTCTATATTAGGATTCCATATGTAACTAGCTAAGGCAGACGCTCATAACACTTAAAAATCATATGATTATGCAATCAACGAGTGAAGTTGTTCATTAACTGTTTTAAACGGCACACTAGTAGTAGTAGAAATCGAAGAAGAAGAAGAGGATAAAGATTGGAGCTGTCGAAAAATCAATATCCGACGAATATCAGATAATCTACGACGAAGAGATGAAGATTCATAACGAAGCCGATCATTGTCTGTACGTAAGACCTGATTAGAATGATTAATAAACGCAAGTCGGTTCGCCAAATCCTGGTTCTCAATTTTCATCCGGTTCATTTGGTTCCTTAAATCTTGCAAATGTCTTTCTTTTCTCATTCTAGACCGTCTGGCTGATTCCCGGTTCGATATCATCCTTCTCTTTCTACGCTCATCAACCACTACTAAATCATTACTAGCGGGTTGGTTCGGCTCATTATCCGAACCGCTATTGTTATTGGAGGAATATATAGGATCTTGCTGCTGGGGTAGGAAAAGAGATGACATAAACTCTTGGTCTTCCCATGGAGTAAAACCACTCTCGAAATCGGCAGGTAGGATTCCATATCCAACTGATGATGTCAACATGACTTACTCTGACCGATCGATGACCGGAAAAACTACTTACTTGGACACTAATAATCAAACCAGAAACTTCAAAATTAAGGTATAGGAGGGAGAGTGAAGAGGGAAACGGAAGGAACGAAGTGTAAGAAATGGCTATTTATTGACGCTGGAAGAGGCCACTCGAAGACAATGCTGATGCGAGCATAGGGGTAATTTCGTCATATAGCGTAAACGAGTAAGATCTACAGATGGGATTTCCGAGAGATCTTGAGTCAGGTCACAACTTTAACTTCTGGGGCTGGGAGAAAAGCATATGGGTCCGTCCATTGATTAGCTTAATGACGAAGATATAGACAAATGGTGGGCATCACATGGACCACGTTTCTATTTAGATTGTACGGCGATGATGATGATGGTTGTTTCCTGTAAGTTTGGGATCCGCTAAGTTTTTGACATGTGGAAAGATGTATTGCCATTTGCCAAGTTGTGGTGGTGATCGGGTGGAAGAGCACTTACGGTGAGCAGCGTTGTTTTATTATAGGTCGACGATAAAGAAGAAGGTAGTACAGTTTTCAGACTCGCATCAAGATCTCAACTCAATATAGCACTCACTTTGCGCACTATACTCATGCATGCACTGACTGTCTGACATTACAATCCCTGGTTGAGAATTTACAGTTTTCTGGTGAAGTTGCACAAGGAAGGAAGGCTCTTCGGTTCTTCTTCTCATTGTCGACAACATTTACGTGCATAGGACATAGCTATTTTCCATTAACTTTCCTTTTTCACTATTTTTCCTTTAATCGATCAAAAAAAAAAAAAACTATTTTTCCTTTATCTGCTTTTTCATCATCCTTTATGCTTTATAAGTTTGCTTTTTCTTCTCTGTATAGCATATTCAGAGATTACATACACTGTTTGAGCTCGGTGTACGAGTGACATCCAACATTAGTGCATGCTGCTTTATTATATATATAGCTAGGGTAACTTTTTTTTGTTATCAGATAATATAGTCAATCTTACCAGCAGCTTCTCAAGTGTGTTGGTAAATCCGGATAAGTCAATTTTTCCACTTATATCCACACACAAGTGTTTCTTTTAATTTTATCACGTTTAGTGTAATAAAGAAAGTTCTTCTTTTTTACCTTACTCTTGTCTAGTCTAGAATTAGCTTTTGTATATGCAGTGACTTTTTCTTTTTTCTTTTCTTCTTTTTGCTGATGAGATTCATCAGTGACTTGACAAATATATTTCACTGTCTACAGCGTATGTATATCTAAGTATCTAACTACACATGGAGTCAATTCAAAAAGTTGGAAAAGTACGTCCACAGAGGGAAGCCACAACAGCATATAGAACAAGAGGGTTGTTGTGGTCGCATGCCGAATTCACGAGGATAATGCTATGCACTGCTCCTACACTCCTCTTCTTGGATACTCTTGATTCCCTCCCCGCTGGTCTCTTCACAAACAAGTACTGATTTGCTTTAAAGAAAAACAGAAATTTATTTTTGTTTGGAAAATCAAAATAAACTAAATGAGATCTTTAAAATACTCATTGGTTGGATTTAAAGACGAAAATGGGGCAACTAGTGGTCACGCAGTTAAGGACCATGTACTCATTGGTTGGATTTAAAGACCCATCTCATGCTATAAGACCCATCTCAACCTAAGACCTAACCTAGAGATATCTCAATTCCATGCACCTTAAGTTAACAAAAAAAAGTTTAATTTGGTGGGGGTTAATCAACATGATAAGTTGTATTTGGTCGCAAAGGAGGTCTTGGTTCACAATTATTTATGAACTCAAGTGGTTAAATATGCAAATCTATCAGAGAAGAGCACAGCAAGACTCTGTGGCCCAATGGATAAGGCGCTGGTCTACGAAACCAGAGACTCTGGGTTCGATCCCCAGCAGAGTCGTTCTTTTTATGCCTTCGTTATTGTTTTTTTCCCTCATTTATCATTACTTACCCAGCAGTGTCGTTTTTATGCTTTCGTTATTGTTTTTTTCCCTCCATTATCAATACTCGGAACTATTCATTCAAAGAAAAAAGTACCCAAATTATTGATCCTCTAGTGGATATCAACTTTAAAAGTTGTTCAAATGACCATGTTATTGTGTACACTTGCTTTAAACTAATGTCAGTCCTTGGTGAGGCCGATTCACGAGGATATTCAGATAACTTACACAACTATGCTGGATGCTAACAATTAACTTAAGTTTTACAACAACAGCAACCTATAACTGTAGAAAGATTAAAGCTAAGATCTAGACAGACTATATGATGATATATACAAGTTGTCAGTCTCTGAAGCAGTGTTGTTAGTCGATGCCAGAAGCTACCACGGATTCATACGTGTTTTTGCTATGTGACCATCACATAGCAACCGGAGGGGCTTCCTGCATAAGCAATCGATATTAGTAATTTGAGAATTGCAACAGTGATAATACAGTTATTATGTATATACAAAAGAAAGAGGACCCTGGTAATAAATAGCCAATGCAGTTAATAATGCCCAAGGCAGTACCAAAGATTGTGCAGAAGACAAATATGGATCAGAATATTTTGGTGCAAAGTCGCTGATGTAAACCAATGTCTTCTGTAGGGTTTTAGGTGGTTTTATTTTAGGAAACCAACACTTTGAAGCTATGTCACTGGTTACAGGCTTACGGCATCTCAGGAAAGCTGAGATGTAGTTCCAGAAGATGGACTTTATTGGTAGCTTGGTTTGAATATATTATCAGATTTTGTTAAAGGAAATGAAGACAATAGGATACCTAAGTGCAAAAAAAAAAGGAAGGAAAAGATGGCCAATAAGGTGGATTATGGAATTTTTTAACCATTTTCTGCAGAGATAGTGACCAGATGTTATTGACTCAGTTGCTATATTGATAGCACCAAACAATATTATTCCATTGGGCATCATATTTATGATTAAATATACGAAAGGGCCCAAAAAAAAAGGTAACTTAAACAAAGAAGTAAATTATTTAACTGGTCATGTCCTTAAGATTATTCAGGGTTCATTTTGTCCAAAAATAAAAGGTACCATAAAGCTTGGCAGATTGAAAGAGTGGAACTGACCTTGAACAGAAGATCATAAGCTAGATATTCCCAAGGTAAGGATATGGACATTAAGTTGCATTTGAGGGGAAGATGCTCATCATCAGACCTATTTGAGGAAGTGGCAGCGGCATAGGCTTGTTTTGCAGCAACAGATGCTGCTGAAGCTGCTTTACGAAATAGTGTACCGACATTGTCGCCGAAACTCCCCTTGGACATCTGAAGTCGTGAAGAGGGATCGTTAACCTGTTGGCTTTGATCTACATAGCAAAACAATAATCATATTCTTTTCGGGTTACACATTTTTCTATCTGAGGCTTTAAAATAATCCTAGCATTGACTACCACATTTCACAACAGTATCAAGTGAGTTCAATACAATCCTAGAAGTGATACATATAAGCGCGGGATAAAGAATGTTGGAGACATATATATATATTTCAAGAGCGCCTATCTTCGTAATCTGATTTATTGGCACTTTTAGATGAGTTTTATGCAAATTTTTAACTGACAGAAAATAAGATAAATAACGTTGATCTTTATGGACTAACAATAGAGTAATTAAACTAATCATATAGTGAGTGGTTCCTAATTAGTTTAAGGAAAAAATGCTGCAGTAATTTCATAGTAGTCCTATTTTCCTAAGTAATATGTAGAACCCCACAAAAACAACAAAAAAGAAGAAAACAAAAAAGCAAAGAAAACAAAAAAACAGAGGATGTTCATGCATCATTAGTTGATTATGATAAAAAAAAAAAAATCTTTGTAACCTGCAATGTCGGAAACTGCAACTTCAACTTCCCCTCGCCCTCCGGGACCTCTCATGTAAATTCTATCTGTTTTACCAGGAGACTGGCTAATCGAAAGAAGGCTACCAAATCCAGATTTTCCAGCTGCATATGCAAAAAAAAAAAAAAAAAAAGTACAAACAACAGCAGAGATTGGTCAAAATCATGAAATCTTGATACACAAAGTCTCTATGAAATTTGGGTGATACAGACAATGAGGTCGCCCATTGGTAATATAGAAGTCCTCGAGGGGATGATTTTTATCATATTTTCACAAATTATGCAACAACGTTTCTCATAATTGAGAGTTCATCAATGTGTGCTTGAGCATTAGACATCTTAAAGCTTTCATAGTTTCTCCATTACGTAAACACTGCTACTTGGAGTAGCAATTGTTCCAGGATGCTCAGTAATTTGGAAGAAACTTATTTAAACTCAATAATCAAGACAATTCCGTTTAATACCCAAGGTTAGCTGACTCAAGTTCAAGCTTGATAATCTAGAAAAAAAATTAACAATGCTAATAGTGAGATGTATGTACCATAATATGCTTCTCTAACCATTTGATAGCTGACAAATCCCGAGAACAGAGTACGCTGCAACATCAAGGGCCACAATTTTAGTGATCAACGTTATATAAGCCAATAATAAATAAATAAATAAAGCATCCTCACGCTTCAAAAATTGGATGCTCTAACATAAAGGCACAATAGTCATGGTGAATTTTTAACCCAATCAAAATCACAAATCTTTTCTTCTGTATCATTTCTTCAATTACAGCTACCAAGTATATAAGACGACTGTTTAAAATGTTTGTATTCCATACTTCTGCTCTTATGCTTCTATATCTTTTGTCATTGTCACGTTAAATTTTTAACCCTATAAAGTGTACTTTCTGAAATCAGCATTGATGTTTTTGTCCTTGCAGGATCTAACCCATAAAATTAATAGAAACTCTATAAGATAATTGCACTTGCTGTCAAGAGCAAATATGGCACCTTCCCATCTTTGCTGGGATGTGTAATGATATTCATCTTGAGAAAAAAAAAAAGAAGCAAGATAGGACTCTACTATATGAATTTTAGAGAATGTAGTGTTTTACTATGCATGTTGTAGAGTAACCAAGATATGGAGAGACTACTCCAACCCATGCCACACGAATCCTGACAGTTTTGGACAAACAAAATAAGAAGCAGCACAACTGGTAATCAAATGATGAACCAAAACCTTTGAAACAATGCCACTTCCTGAACCAATGTCAGTACTCGAGGGAGATTTGTCACTAACGATGCCGCTATCCACTGCCTTTGCAGTGGGAAATGCCGCCCCATCATGTGCATTGAGAAGTACGCAGTAGCAATGATCCATTTCTGTCAATACCTGCATAGCAACACGTCAAAATGTGTATCAGTTCCATTGAGACAGATCCTAGGCTACAAATCAGTTGGAATATTCAAATAAACATAAGTTAAGTGACCTCTATAAATTAAATGGTTGAAGTGTTTCAAGGAGGCATTAACTCAGGATGATAAGAATATGACCTTCTCCACTAATTCTCCCATATTATGAGAGATATCCCATTTTGACATTATTTCATATTGTTTGAAGTCTGAAGATTCTTCAATGCAAGAAGAACCATTGATCCATCATAATCTAAAGGGATACTAAAATGGTATGACATCCAGATGAGATTGAAAATCTATTGTGAAGAAGCACTCTGGAGGTCTCTGACGAGTTTAGGTAAATAACTACTAAAAGAAGTCCCAAAAGCTTCAGGGAACTCTTCTCTAATATTAAAATACGAGAATGATAGAGAATAATGGAGATTGGCTATGATCTAGTTTGTTTTATGCGCTTCAGTTGCCATTTATAAGTTCACTGTATTACAAAATTGAAAAACAAGCTTTGATGTAACCTGAAATGGGTATGGGCATCTAGCATGGTCACCAAAAAGGCAAGGCTCCGCTGTAACTAATATAAGCAACACCAAGTTCAGTTTTTATAATTAGACGTACTGATAATATTCATGATATTAGGAAAACCAAAAATAGGAAGGTAATAGCTACAATGATGACGCTTGGACCAAAGGTTTGGGATCAAACACGGCTAACAACCAGACATTAGCGGAATCTTAGCTTTTAACGTATATAGGACAGCAAAAAAATCCATGTAAAAGACATGCCAAGTCCCATTCGAATCCTAACACGTGCAGCAGACTGTCCAACCTCTAATGTTGCATTCATATCTTTTACTTAGCTTCTATGCTCCATACTTATGACTGCCATGATAGGTTTTGTAGAACGCCAAAAAAGAGCTCAACAGAAAAATAACAATTCATTCAGCATCCCAGACCACTATACCAGCAAAACCATATTCATGAAAGCAATTCCAAAAGTAAGCAGCACGACCTAAAAAGACGTCAATATACTAAAAGATGTATCATATTTTAATTTTGAAGTAACCTACTTACCACAGCACCAAAGGTGGAATCAAAATCATCAATAGCAAAACAGATATCTGGATATGCAGAACTAGTTTCCACTTCCTGCAAACACATCGGTGAAAAGTAGAGCTTAGAAATGAATAAAATTAGTAATAAGTGTAATACATTAAACTAATCGAAAGACTACTGACCTTCTTTGAGTCCAAATGAATATTGACTCGACTTGCGGATGCATAAACTGTTTTCACAACCTGTTACAAATGGAACAGTTGGAAATGTAAGCATATCATACCAAAAAAAAATGAGACTGATATGTCGTTATGCTTTGGTTATCTGGCTAACTGGATGATAATCTCGATCACAAGAAGATGAAACTGTTTATCTATCTGCTTACAGCTAAGTTTAGCTTGCTAAGCGGATTATATAGTGAAATGTAAAGACAGATGGTTCTCTAGCTCTTTTTGCTGAAAAAAAAATGAGTTACTTCTGAATAAAGAGGCCGGTGAATAAAAGAATCTTTGGATCACCATGACATGTGTCTTAAATAACAGAACTGAAAAACAATCCTTTTTCTTAGTTCAATTTATTTGCAATTATCCTGTTACTTATACTTTCTTACTTTTTAATTGAGAAAATTAAGTCGCGTGCAATTAAAAGTTGTGACACTTTGCACCTAGCTGGTCTGGTCTGTATAAGTCCTGTCTAAACTTATTTTCCAATATGTGCTCTTAAAATGTTCAACATGTTTTGATGAGGGCTCCCTAGAGTTAGTTTAGGTTTTAACCTCTCTATAGGGTCTATAAAATAACCATATATTGATTAAAATGTGCAAATCACAAATATTCCCTCTCTAATCCTACACTAGCGCCAACTTTACGGGTCTATAAAATAACCATATATTGACAAGTTTGTGGGGAAGACAAAAACAAAAAGAACTTTTTAAAAGGCAATTAACTTCAAAGGCTATATTCAACAGAAACGCCATTATTTAAGTGACCTTTCAAAAGAGTTGTGGTGGAGGCTTTGAACCTTATATATAGGAGACAATTTTGTTTCAGCATCATTTTGATGACTCCGGAGATCTTGAATACTGAAACATATCCACATATAACGTTAAAAGTGAAACAAGAAAAGTAGAAAACAGCAGGTCCAGATCAAAGATACTGATGAAGTTAATTTATAACTAAACAGAAATGAGAGACAGGACTATCCTTTGTGGCAATGAAGAGGCTATACATAATTTTGTGGCTTACTTGTTTCTGCCCTATTTGTTATTCATTATAAACAAAAAACACTGACTTGGAAGTATAGGTCGCGAGGCTGGCATAGGACACATATAAGGTCAATATAATAGTAGAATGAGTGAATTTTTTTCTCTGGAGAAATACCAACTAATCAATATGCAGACAACCAAATTGCAGGTCGGAGTGTTCCAATTGTGAAAAGGTGGAAAGCTGAAGAATAGTTTACCTGGAACTGGTATTATAAATATAACTATCTACGCGGAAGTTGTCAACCATTGAATGCTTCTACAGATCTCAGAACATTAATCTACATGACAGCACTAACCAACAATGCCCTTCACTAAAAGAGTCAAAGATAGCACTTAAAGAATAATTTTTGAGGATCATTCTGAGTTTTAACTGATGCGTGTTATAGCTGTCAATTTCACTTCAGAAAAAGTATGGATAATCCAACTACAACTAGAAACAACCGATGAACGTCTAATGTTTAGGTCTACTAAGAGATTATAGTTGTAGAGCAATACCTGCAAATAGCAACTGTTACGGTGTAGGAAGTATGAGCTATTAAGTTCAGATAAAAGGATCGCCTCCAGTCCACATCTGCAGAATTTGGACCAACAACTGTTTCCATCTAATAGACATGAAAAAAATATATAATTACTACCTAGAAATCTGAAAAATGAATTAGGCTTATTATTCCGATGTGCTGAGATGGTATTGCAATCATAGCTGCAAAGATTGATGACATTTGATCTCTGGTGTCAGGTAAAATATATCAGTATCCATAATATCCTAATAATGTGTCCGTGGATTCATTAACTGCCTTTCAGTTTTAGGTATCAAACCACTGTTCTTCCTCTATCTTGTTGTTAAAGGACTAAATAGTCCACCTGAGATTTTTAAGTCAATAAACTGACTTGAGGCCAATAATAACTATCTAGCTAGACATATTCACAACAATTCATAAATGAAAGGAGAAAAGACCAAAGCTTGAACCCGTCATCTTTACCTTAGATGCCCACCTACGCACAAAATAGGGAGGTTCTCCTTCCATATGGTCATTAAATCCATATCCATGCAGATTCTGGAACACCATAACTCACCATAAGAAGTAGATTCCCAAGATTAAATGGCAATATGAAGTAGAAAATTGAAAAACACATAAAGAAGTTAGACATCCAGGACAGTACCATTTTCCTCACGAAGAATATGAGATCATCCTCTTGACGGCCCCTTGATTCCCTACCACGAATGAAATACACATCCAGGATGCCTTTCCAGAAGTTCAAGTCCATTTCGACATCAGAAGGATCCTTTTCTTCATCACCTATTTTCACCAACATATTTGAGTGCTTCTTTACCATACTCAACAATTCATGCCTGCCAAAGAAGTGAAGAACCATTCATTTATATTAAACTCATTAAAAATGTTCATTCATGTATACATTTCCCATCAAGCATGATCTACCCATTCCAAGAAGTCAGATTCTAAAAACCTATTTTCACTTGAAAGAGTTTATGCAGCAAAATATAACTACTAGGATTAAAACATGAGATTTTTCTACCCAAATCAACAATGCTAGATAACTGCATTAAGAAAACACAAAGGGATTCTAGTATAAAGGTCAATCATATAGAAACTAAGCAAATCAACTTAAGCATTAGCCCTCTCACACACTGCCTGGTTTCGTTCAAAATTGTATAGTAAAATCTAATAGGATTGAAAAAAAAATCTGGAAGATAAAGACTCATTTCTGTGGAGACCACAAGTGATTCATGCCAGTCACAAAAGATTATCCCCTAAGCAACAAGTAACCCTAATTTCACTACAATTTCTTCCAATTCACTGCATTGCTGTTTGGAATCAAAGGTCAAAACTTACATCACCACCCACTACTCAATCTATACTTTCTCATTCCCACAATTACACACTCAAATTTACTTGAAATTGAAACAAAACATCAAATTTTAGTCAGCTAGGATTAACAGATCAAAATGAACAAAACATCATCATTTTCAGCAATAAAAAAAAACCCTAATTTCGACTAAAACATGTATCTACCTGGATGGCGTATCTTCTTCTCCATCACCGAGCATTGTGTATTTCCTTACCACACCAAATTCGAAGAACCTTTGAAATTCAGCGAGAAAACGATTTTCAGATTATTTGTTATGTCGATGATGACAACCGCATGAGAGTAGTAAATAAATAGAGTTGACGACAGAGAAGTAGAGAGGGGCGGGGTAATGAAGTGACGGGTGTTTGCGTTTAACTGAGCCTCTAACCGAAACGATAAAAAGTCGCACGTTTATTGTCGACAAGTACCACCAACTCCAACTACCGGTTTATCTCGGGAAATTGGAAGCAGAGGAGGCGTGTAATTGATGATCTCAACAACTTATAGTGTGTTTGGATAACAAAAGAAGAACGTGTAATTGGGGATATAGAATCTAATTGGGGGATATAGCTAAATGACAAAATAGGGATCCAAATATCCCATCTCATTGATGCGGGTTACTTTATCTTATATAATTAAATTATTAATTCCTAATCTAACCCTCCCTAATCATAATTAGTTATTAATCCTGATTAGTAAAATATTAATGATTTGGGGATATAATTTGTGTATTTATGTTTATTTGAATTTGTGTGGGTTAGTTGAGAGTAGAATGAGGGAAAAAAATTTTGAGTATAATTTTTTTTTTTTTTGAAAATGGAAGATGATTGTGATGAGAGACTTGCAATTCTTGAATCTTTAGCTCAATTACAACAACAATCATATCTTCAATCTTCGATTAATGATAACAACTCACAATTGTTGTATGATGAACCAACACCTTTGAATCATTATTTTCTTGACCATGAAATGTTTTGTGAAGAGCCAACTCAAGAAAGTAAACATGTTCAGCATACAAGCAACCCCAACACACAGGTAATGCTTCAAAGAGGTCGAAAATTTGATTATTTTTTTTGAAACCGCCAATTCTGTCTGAAAAAACCTTAGTACCGCGGCATGCGCGTTGTATGAATTCTACGCCGGTATCATTTAACCGGCATTGTATTCATAGATATTTGTATTCCGGGACAAAATATCCCCCACTGTTCAAGAACATACTGGCGTGGTATTCAAACCAAGATTGAATGCGGTACACATTTATACTTTTTACCTACCAGCGAATATTCTAAGGAATATTCAAACCGTGATGTAAGTGCATGACACGAATCTTAGGTTTATGATACTGCATAGCATAGAAACTTAAATGTCGAGAATGCTGGGTTTTACATGAAAAACATACGAAGCTAATGATATTTTGAACTTAAATACCTAGGCATTTGTTCCTTTCAACTTCCTCTGCCGGAACCTAATACCAGGTATAGTAAGTCAATTACCATTTATGCCGGTTCTTAATCCCTGAGTTTACTTTACTTATCGACAATGCTTGCTTTTGAACTAATCCAATTTTCTTTTCATTCATTCCTTAGATTGTTACATACAACGATCAACCAAACTCCAAACCACTCCATCGGGATACGTCGGAGTGCTATAAAATGTCATGGGTATGTTACCAAACAATACTTTCACCTAGTTTTTACAATTTTATGTTGGGATTTGCTTGTAATCTCCATAATGTTGTCCTTATGTAGGGAATAAAATATGAAAAGGAAGCAATTGCTTGGGCAAAAGCGACGGCTCTTAATAACATGTGTGTCTTAGTGAGGAATTCCCAACGTTCATCAGTTCGTTTTGAGATGGTTTGCGAGAGAAGTGGAAAATACAATGAGAAAAATAGCCATAAGAGAAAGGGTTACGTATATGAAAAGAAGACTAACAAGGTATACAAGACGATTACGCGGAAGGATGACTTGCCCCTTTAAGCTTGTATTCTATCTAAGAGGTTCAAAAGTAGAAGAAAACGAATGGGAATGTAAGGTGTGGTTTGGCTGTCACAACCACCCCGATCCGAAAGATTTTGAAGGTCACTCCCTAGTTGCGAAGCTAAAACCTCGTGAATTCGAGGATGTAAAGATGATGACCAAAGCATGTATCAAACCAAGAGTGATTCTCAGAACCTTCAAGGAAAAGGATAAGACCAACGTTTCTTCACTCAGTACAATTTATAGCGCACAAGCAACCATTAAAAGGTTGGAATGGGAAGGGAGGAGTGTTATGCAAGAATTTGAGAAGATAGTTTGGGATCACAATTACACGCGTATCATTAAAAGAGGTCCGGACAACAAGCCGCTTCAAATATTCATTTCGCATCCTTTGCTTTCACAATTGGCTCATACGTGTTGTGATGTTCTTATGATGGACTGCACCTACAAGACAAACAAATACAACATGTCGTTGTTCAACATTGTGGGGCAAACATCGGACAAGGTAACATTCACATTGGCTTGGTGTTTAATGGAAAACGAGAGGGATTACAATTATCATTGGGCATTGCGGCAATTGAAATTATTGTTCCTTTAAAATCGTTTTCCGAAGGTCATCATAACCGATCAATTTGACGCACTAATGAATGCCATATCCGAAGCGTATATCCGGATGCACAAAATTTCTTATGTACATATCATATAGGTGAAAATGTGAAAAAACATTGTCATGCTTTGTTTGAACCCTCTAAGGCTGATATTAAGAAGAGAATGGTTGCTCAACTAGAGGAAGATGTTCGCAAAGAGAAACTATCACCCGAAGAAGAAGAAAATGAAAGAGGAAAGATTAAAGAGCGAGTCGACAAAGAACACTATGAAAATCATAAAATGTGGTTGGAATTTCTAAAGGATTGGGAGAAAGTTTATTGGTCTCTTACCGAGGACATGTATGAAAAGAGATTGAACAACTTTATTGCCAAATATAACGAAGTGTATCCAAGTGCCGTCTCATATTGTCGGGATAATTGGTTGGATAAGTTTAAGGAAAAATTTGTGCGTGCGTGGACAAATCGTTATAGACATTACGGGAATGAAGCAACTAGTATAGCGGAGTCCTCTCATGGGAGATTTAAAGATCTCATCCCGGTCCGGCCGAGGGAAACGTGGTTACGGTCACCGAGGCAATGGAGCAACACTTTAAGGCCGATATCGATAGGATCAAGAAGGCTTTTGAGAAAAGCTCAATGGAAAGGATGACTCAATTTCTTGAACATACTAAGTTGCTCCAAGGAATAGAGTTTAACGTCTCCCGTTGGGCAATAAAACATATGATGAGACAAATGCAATATGAGAAAATTTACGGAAATCCGGGTGATGTGTGTATTTGTCCCGACATGTCTTTATTGGGGCTTCCGTGTCGTCATATGCTTGTGAAGTATGAAGTAGTGATACCTATTGATGTTATTGATCCTTTTTGGAAGCAATTATCTTTCGACCTTCCCCCTACCAGAAGCTCCCTGGACAATCACTATGGGATACAAAGGAGGCTTTAGAATTTTATGAAGCTTACTCACGTGGCAACTCGGCTAGCCGACAAGTATTGTTGAGCCAACTAAGACTAATTACACGGCCATGGATAGCACAAAGTGAAGAGCCAACAAAGGGAGATCCGTCGGATAGACCACAAACTAAAATTGCAAGGAAGAAACAAAGAAAAGAATTAAAACAAATGACTCGACGTGGAGAGGAACTCGCGGCAACTAAAAACGAGATCTATGTGCAAGTGAGATTTGAAGCAAGATTCGGCTGAAACGCCCGTTCCAAACAAAAGGGGTAGGCCGAGGAAGGAACCGATATCAAGTCAACAACAATCGACGAGTTCCGAACCTACACCCATAGTCGATGTATCGGAGGTTAAAAGGAAAAGGGGAAGGCCGCCAAATGTACCAACATTAAGCAACCAAGGACAACAAGGTGAGCATTCCGAACCTACACCAATAGTTGATGTATCCGAGGTTCAAAAGAAAAGGGGAAGGCCGCCGAAGGTACCAACATTAAGCTACAAAGGACAAAAAGGTGAGCATTAGAACCAACACCAATCGTCGATGTATCCGCGGTTCAAAGGAAAAGGGAAGGCCCCTAAGGTACCCACATTAAGCAACCAAGGACAACAAGTTGAGCATTCCGAACCTACACCAATAGTCGATGTATCCGGGTTCAAAGGAAAAGGGAAGGCCTCCAGAAGGTACCAACATTAAGCAACCAAGGGCAACAAGGTGAGCATTAGAACCTACACCAACGATCGATGTATCGAGGTTCAAAGGAAAAGGGGAAGGGGTAGGCCAAGGAAGAATATTCTCCGTCTAATATCAAAGACATTTGGAGTGTAGGGATTGCGAGATGATGGTTTGGATATAATTAAGCTAAAAGTTGGTAATATGACGATGTATAAGGATTCGCAAACGGGTAGGACTTATAGACACTACCATACGAAGATAGAGTCTTACATAGACCAACTTCACGAGGTTATTCGTGAGTTTGTTGTGTACACGGATGATGTCGATGGAGATGGAAATTGTGGCTATCATGCCGTCACCGAACAATTAGGAATCTTCGAGACAGCTGTTAGTAAAGGAATGACACCATGCCGATATGCTAGGATGAGGATGGCCGATCAACTTGTGAAGAAGAGGAGCTTTTATGAGCAATTGGTTGGTCACGACGAGGTGTTTGATGATATGTGTGCTCAAGTGTTAGGACCCGAGCGGGGAGATGGCATTTCTTCCTCCTCAATATTGGATGAGGATGCCGCTTTGTGGGCATCTAGTAGCGGATACATTTAATTGTGTTGTTCATTATTTTACCCCCACCGTAGTCACAACATTTACACCAAAGTGGCAAAAATGCGAGGGATCCTTTAAGACGAGAAGAGTTGTTTTGGCGTACGTGAACGGCAATCATTTCCTCATTCTTAAACTCAAGGACAATTGTCCATTGCCACCTGTTTGTGGGATGGTTAAAAACAAGGAACTAGATCCAAATATATGGAAGGGATGGATGGCGTTGAACGAGGAGAATCACCAATTATGGGATGCTTTGGCCTTATCAAAGAAACCTCTTGAAGAGGAGGAGTTGCAACTTCATACGTGTGGGAGCGATGATGAGTAATTTGGATTTATGTGGTTTACTAATACGCCACCTTTTGTTTTTTTGAAAGTTTGAATTGTAATCATTAGACCATATGCCATGTACGTGTCATTGTGATTTAATTCAAACTTTACTACTTACGGTCCTCGTCTAGGAACTCTATGCCGGTGTTCGGAAAATTAAACTTAGAAATTGCAATTTGCAAGACACATTAAATAACATAAGAAAAGACCTAATACCATAAAATAACATACGCAAAGTGTAAACAAACCAAATGTAAAGTTAAGATGTTCCAAACCGAAAACAAATGAAGCAAAGATGTTCAAAGTTTACCAATCCACACAAACAAACATAAACCAAACTAATACTATCAAAGTATCACATGATCACTCGGTTCTTGGCCTCTTGTATACCCTCTTCTTCTTTTTGCCCCACAAGTCTTTTGCCTCAGTATCTTCTATTTGGTCTATCTTTTTGACGACGTTTTCCATTTCTTTCTGGGTCAGCAACTCTCCTTTCTTGCTCTTCTTCTTAGAGAACCTTGCCAAGTTTCCAATTCTCTGACGTTGTTAAAGGATTTTTCAACATGTATTTAGTATGTACAATTTTATAAGTTGATACATATAGATTAAGTGAATAGTAATGAACGCACCAACAACGTAACGAGATGTAGAAGTCCAGATACGATATCGGGTTGTGGAGGGACGTCTTTGGTGGTGGAGGGACCTCTCTCAGTATCCGGGCGTACAACATAAGGATGTGAGTACTGTAGATGCCCGTTTAGGAATGTTGGTTCACTATCAAAACCGTTCTCAGCCAATTCCCAATCATCCTTATCCAGCACAAGTTCTTCTTCTTCCCTTTCAATCCAATGTGCAAGAATTGGTTACGGGTCGTAGCATACCGCAGTATGGTTCTCATTTGATTGGCATTTAGTAAAGTCGTGAGAATATTTATGATAAGATGTATCCGTGAGATCTTTCGCTTGTAACCGAGTTGGCGCATCACGCGGAGAGGGTTATGCATAACAAATCCTTTTGGATGAAAGAACGGTCCGTTGTAAAATGAAAGATTTTCATGTCTCTGAAGGTGAACTCCTCGACATTCCTATAAGGGTCAAACACAACATGTTCCATGACGAGTCCAAAGCCAATCTCATTTCTAAAAACCGTTTCTTGTTAGGCGAAGGGGTATTTTGGAAGTAGTATTTCGAGCTAGAGCCATATTCGGTTGGTAATCACGCCAAATCTCCAATCCTTTATACCCTATGAACAAATCTCGGAAGTGTTCATAAGCCCACACCAATGCCCATAAATTGTATAAGAAAATAAATATTTGGAAACTAACAAATGTAATGATAACAATCACAAAATATGTAGTTCACTATACCTGAATCACGGTGAAATTCCCATTAAATTGACGGCCTTTCGCCTTAGAAGCTCGACGCATTTACGCAAAAAATGTGCCAAGAAAGCGATGCCCCATGAATACTTATGAACGTCTTCCAATGGATCCAAGTACTTGTAGGTTGTTCATATGCACCTGTTACCATTAGAGTCGGGGAATATAGCGGTTCCCAAAATGAACAACATATATGCGAGAGCGGTTTGTTGAGCTTGTGCGGGAGTCAATTCCTGTTTTTCGTATTCCCAAACAATTGAATGAGTTGGACGAATGTTATAGTCTTTGTCTGAGCATTCGTTTCTTGTACAAATTTGCCAACGTGGTTTCCTTGTTCCATCCAAACAACTTTTCAGTGAGATCATAGATCTTTTCCCACCCTAGGTCCTTCGACTTGTCTCCAACCTTAACCGGTTTCCCAAGAACCTCTAGTCCTATTATCCTTTGGACATCTTCGGGGATAATGGTCATCTCGCCAAAATTAAAATGCATGGTGTCGGTTTCACCATAAAACCTCTCCAAAAAGCGGTTTGCGGTGACGGTATCGGTGGCCACATAATTTTCTATCGCATGATACAACCCGGATGCTCGACTATTTGTTGAACAATGGGACACTCATCCTCCAAAAGCCACACATCCAATTGTTGATGATGGCTAACACGCCGGCTTTCCTATGTTCCTATAAAAAACACAACGAACTTAATTAAATTGATCACAGGTAAATAATATAATAACAAGATACAAACGTCTTACATAAGTTTGATAGATCCAACGAGCCCAAGAGTCTTTATACGAAAATAAAAGTTGCGGGTTTATCGGTTGACCCCAATGTTTGCCATCATTCTTTGTCGGGAATCAATTCTAACTTATCGGGGAAGTGAGCGGGGGTGCCTTTTCATCATCGGTTTGTCCTAAGCCACCAACTTGTGAGGATGAGCCACCGCTATTTCCGGTTACGGTGGAGTTTCCCACTCATCATC
This sequence comes from Papaver armeniacum, assembly GCA_023531295.1. Lineage (NCBI taxonomy): Eukaryota > Viridiplantae > Streptophyta > Magnoliopsida > Ranunculales > Papaveraceae > Papaver > Papaver armeniacum. Next base: position 29,105 of record JAJJWW010014989.1, on the reverse strand, counting down.
ATCATCGGTCTTTGGTTGAGTCGCTTATAGGATGATCCCGTGTGACCTTAGCGATGGCCGGATTTTGACGTTTACGTCGAGAAGACTTACGTTTTGATTCTTCAACAGCTATTCCTTTTCCTTTGTCCTTTCTTGGTGCGTGAGACCTATGTTCCAACACGTTAAACTGAGTTACATACTGGATGCCGGCATACAAAAGGAACACACAGAAAACCGGCATGCTAAATAGACATATAAACTATCTTTTAGGAATGCATCTGCCGGCATTCATGGCAATAAATAACTCTATGCCGGTTATATTGAATTATATATAGAAAATTCTAAGCCGTATGAAACAAAAACCGGTATAATTTGTTACCATACCTTGAGTGCCGGAACAGATACCGGCAGATAAAAGATTAATACGTCGAACGCCGGTTTTGGTTGAACGGTATCCAAGGATTTACAAATTTTAGGGAGCTAAAACCGGCATAGAAAAAGAAAACACGATAGTGCCGGTATATGTTCCGGCATTCTTTGCAATAAATAACTCTATGCCGGTTATACTGAATTATTTATAGAGAATTCTAAGCCGTGTGAAACAAAAACCGGTATAATTTGTTACCATACCATGAGTGCCGGAATAAATACCGGCATATAAAAGATTAATACGTTGAACGCCGGTGTTGGATGAATTGTATCCAAGGAATTACAAATTTTAGGTAGCGAAAACCGGCATAGAAATAGAAAATTCGGTAGTGCTTAGGTATGATTTCCGCATACGTAAATTAAAATTCTATCTTAGGTTTTTAGTGATTTTTACACGATTCTTAACAATTTTTTGTTTTTGGTTTTCAAATTGAATTCAATTGACTAGAATTTCATTTTACTAGAATGCAATTTCAAAACCCTAAGCAGAATTTTCAATCCGTCATGAACCCTAGCATGTTTGACTTTGTGTTATATATTATTGGATAAACCCTAAAAGTACTTCAATCAATAGGAGACTTTGTGTTATACATCACTTACCGAATCAAATCTGTTACGTCTGCTTCACCAAGAGACTCTTGAGGACTTTTTTGCGCATCATCAACAGGTACTTCTGGATTGGGTTTATCACGAGATTTGCGACGAGCCATTGCTTTGGTATAGAAGATGAAAAAAAATTGGGAGAGATTGAGTAGATCGAATATTTTTCTTTCCAAAACCGTCACTTATATAGCATGAGTAGTTTGAAACCGACGAGTTGATTGAAATTGTAACCGTCAAACAAGTTGATTGAAATTGTAACCGTCAAACAAGTTGAATGAAATTGTAACTGTCAAACTAGTAGAGTGAAATTGTAACCGTCATAAATTTGGCATAGATAAATACATACCAACTATGCCGGTATTACAAGTTAATGATTTTTTTGTTCTTCTAAGTGTTGGAAAACCGGCGGCGAGTGTAAACATATCCATAATGCCGGTTTTATGATACCGGCATTCAAATTAACTCATCGGGGTTGCCGGTGTTATCCGGCACACTAAAGTTTTTCGTTCCAACGCCGGAACTTAATTATTGTAGACAGCTAGTCCCGGCATAGATATATAGAATTGGTTTGTTTTAGCTAATGAAGCCCTTCTCATCTCCGCCATCAAATGTGCCATGACCGCGGTGCCCCAAGAATAGCCATGGACACCTTCCAACGGGTCAAGGTACTGGAGAAAGTTTGCACTTACCCTGTTGCCATTAGTGTCGGGGAATGCCCTAGTGCCCAAGATGTATAACAGTGCGCGGCGGCATCTACCGAATGTGTGCGGGTCCCATCCATCCTTCAAGCTTCTAGCCTTTGTATTTTCAAACATCTTTTTAAGAATCATCAGCTTCAATGTCTTCGTCTTACTTCCGTTCGATGCTACATAAAAGCTATCCGAAGAAGTTTTGAAGTCCCAACCAAACGACTTTTTGGTCAAATCGTGCAACTTCAACCAATCTAGTTCCCGAGACTCAACTTCTTCTGAAATTGATTTGCCGATAACAGTCAAGCCTAGAATGTTATGAGCATCTTCAAGAATCAAGGTCATCTCACCAAACGGGAAGTGCATTGTATAAGTTTCACCATGGTACCTTTCGACAAAGCAATTGACGGTCACAGTATCTGGATTCACGTAATTTTCAACCAAAGAATACGAGACCGGTTCTTTACTAATGTTTGGACATCTTCATGCTCCGACGACAATTTCCACTCAGCCGCGGCTTGGTTTCGGCAAACACGCACAGACCTTAGTATGATCCTACAAATATGAGATAATATGATTAAGAGATGATGTAAAAGATAAAACAACGCACATGCACAAAATAAAAAATGCTTACATAAGTTTGAAAGATAGTACGAGCCCAAGAGTGCTTGTATCCAAAGAGTACTTTCGGTTCGGAGCTTGACCCCAAATTTTACCATCATCGCGGTCGGGTAACATGTCATCAAGGTGAGGAAGGTGACAACCTTTAACTTTCTGTTTTCGATGCCCTTGTCCTTGCCTTGTGTTGGTTGTTGACTAGTCCCACCAACTTCGCTTTGGCTTGCTAATTGACTTGGGGAACCTCATCATCTTCCTCCTCACTTTCCACTCCATCATGCTCATCGTCCTCATGTGTTCCCGAAGTACCTTCACGGATTGCAAGTGCACTACGTTCACCACCACTCTCCCAAATTGATCCTCTTGTTTGAAACCCCAAACGTTTCTTGCGACCCACGTCTTTCCCCGTGGAGGCGGGACTCGAGGAGTATCAAGACCATCCTTCCTCCTTCTCTTAGTGAGGATAGGACCTTTATCTTTCTTCGCTTCTTTGGCTCTTGACCTATAACATAAGCAAACAAAACAAACATTAGAAAAGGCATGGCGGTTTAGGAACCGGCATACCAATTCCTAAACAAACCAATGCCGGTAACATGGACCGAGATAAGACCTTAAATATCGAGCATGCCGGTATCGTTGTCTCCGCATTGTCTAGAAACTAAATTATGTGCCGGTATTGAGCACCATTTCAGTGATGTTCCTGTATGTTTTAAGTGTAATACCGGCATTTGATGCCGGTTTTAAAATACCGGCATTCACGAAACCTAGATAGAATGCCAGTACACACAATTAAGTTCCTGTGTGTTTTTAGTTGACTACCGGTATGGTATTCAACACTAATTGTATGCCGTTATAAAAAATTCGATTTCAGGAATGCAAACCGGTATGGTATTCGACCCAAATTCTATGCTTAGGTATAAAAATTCGATTTCGGGAATGCAAACCGGTATGGTATTCGACCCAAATTCTATGCCGGTACCTAAACCGGCTTGGTATTCAAACCAAGATCCAATGCCGGTTTTCTCTGTAACTCGACAGTTTCAGCTATTGTTGGCGATTCTAACCTAAACCCATGGCTACAAATCGAGTAAAACAATCATAAATGAGTTCAAAAATCACTTACCTTCTCAGAGAAGCCATGAGTGTTTGATCATCCGGGTACGCTGCTGCGTCCTCTTCTAGTTGTTGAGAAATGTTCTCGATTCTTTGTTCATGTGTTTGTTGAGCAGCCGATTTGGTTCTCGGTTTTGCTTTCGATTTGGTTCTTGGAGGCATGGTTATGTTATGTTAATCGACGAAGAAATTTTTGATTCAACGATTAATCGTCGATGAATAATGAACGATGAGTAAGAAGATGAAGAAAAAAAAATTGGATAAACTAACTTATGCTTAGGTGCGAATTTGAATTGGGGGATATATGATTTGGGTTATTTGATGTTTATGTTTTAGTTGAAAGGGTATAACAGTCTTTTCAAAATGTTTTTAATTAATCTAAGGGTGTTTTAGTATTTTCGCCCTCAAAAAACACCCCTTAACAGCCACCTTTGGTTGGGGGAAGTAATTCATATCCCCCAATTAGATTCTATATCCCCCAATTACGCGTTCCAAAAGAAGCTGAGATATTTTGTTTGCTTTTAGAAGTTGTTCTGATATTTTACACCCGAACTTGTTTTTTGTCCCAAACACGTTAAAAAAGTGGGACAAAAAACACCAGCAACAAATAGCAGTATTATTCCACACTATTTTGCTAGATGGCTTTCCGCTCAAGAGGCTTCTAAGACGTTAAATCAGGTATGTCTCGTATCTAAATTCCAGTTTGAAGCCTTGAGTCCTTTTGGGGTCCTGTGGTGGGTCTGAATGAACGTGAATAACCAGTGGGAGAGCGACACCTCGTGAAGAAAGTATGTTATTAAAAACTGGGTTTTTTTAGAAAAAATATAAAAAGTTTAATCCAACCGTTTATTTGATGATCCAACGTCTTAGAAGCTGCTTTTGCGGAAGTCATCCCACAAAGTCGTGCGAGATAGTGTTTGTCAACAAAAAAATTGGACAAAGGCAGAACATGATGCGACCCCCATTCAAAACTTCACAAAACGAATAAGTCTCCGGTGGGAAAGGGTGTCACATCTAATCTCGTACTTTTCCTAGCCATTGTTGGTGATACTTACAAGCCAAAACTCATAAGTAGGTTATATGGTAGGTCGGGATTGCACTTTCCGAAGCAACAAGCATTAGACGATGTTGGTTGCACATGCTAATAAGCAAGTATGCGTAAAAAGTTGATCTATCTCGCCGAGAAAATCTCTTATTTTCTATGGTAACATTTCTTGGAAAAATGGTTTTAAGTTAGTTATGAACTTTTTTATGGGATCAAAACAAACCATTAGAAATATCGAGATTCACGAGAAAATTTTTGTTACTTTTTCAGGTTGGTTTAATGCTTTTGATGCGAAAACTTATAATGAACCATTTTATATATTCGTTGGAAGATTTTTGAGATAGGTTTAGTCACTTTTCACATGAAAACATATTTGCTATAAATTTTCAAATTTCTTTGGATCATCCTAAATTTTGACGACATTACTTTCCCTAACACTTTTCCAGGTAGGAAGAGGAAGCATGGACATTATTATATTATGATATTGTTTGACATGTATGGGAAATACAATAAATTTAACAGTTATTCATGAGAAGACGGTAGAGTTCAACTTCTTTCTTTTGGAAAAGAAAAGGAAAAAGAAAAGAGCTCCAACCGAAATAAGGAGAGATATCAAATTGTTTTTTTTTACGAATGGTTAGGAATTTTTATAATGATTCAGTTGAGCAAATTGCAAATCAATGAGAATTATATCTAAGTTTAACATCAAAAATATTTAACTCTTTTCTTGGATTATCCTCGGCCTAATCCAATGAGAGGATCATAAAGAGTTCTTCAAATGATCCACCATTATTCGTCAAGTTATTTTTTCATGTATTATACATGTAGGCATATATGCTTCGAAAAATGCTATATATCTCGCACAATAACAACTGGTTGACAGCCAATATGACATCTTAACATGTGTGGAGAAAAGATTTGTTTTGATTTTTATACACGTCGTGGATAATCTTTATTAGTTGTGATTTCTTTTCAAACAAAACAATCAAGAGAAAAAAGATGTTTTTAGGAAATATGTGATAGATCGGATTAACTCAAGCCCAAAAGAATATAAAAACAGAAACAAAAGCAAAAAGATCAGTTTGACTCATCGTACTTTTAATGTTAAAAGCATCAAAACCCCATGTTCCTTCTAAACTTGATCATTAGATTGATGACAAACCCTTATAATTGATCAATTTGGCTTTTTAATCGAGTCTCGTAGTTCTGTTTGTGCAAATTTGTTTGTAAGAGGGAAAAAATTGATTTTCTTTCTTAACAAAGTAAGATTTTGTTTCTCCATTCCCACTTTGATGAAAGACAATTTAAATATGTGTGTTGAATAGATGATAAGTACCAAAGAGATCTCAATAAACTAAAAGTTTGATAATGAAGAAACAAAAGCCAAAAGAAGTAACTCAAAAGTAAAAGGTAATGGAAAATTTTGATTTTTCTTCCAATTTCAGATTTTGCATGAAGGCCCTGAACACTTATTCCCCAAATTCAACACTTTCATCCGGTCTTTCTATTTTTATTTATTTTTTGTGACGTGAATAAGTAATTAGTATATGAATGTTTCTGCCACATTAGTTGTCACGTAATATCAGTTGTCAATCAACTGGCATTACGTGGATCACCTAGCAGGATTATATAAACACCACTTACTTTGATATTAAAAAAAAAGAAAAAAAAAAGAAAAAAAAAAGGTAAAATTGAGGATTCAAAGTTCAAACATAATAAAACAAATAGTTTTCTCTTTTGATCGATAAAAAAAAGATAGTTAACAACTTCAAAGTTACATCATTTATTACCAAAGCACATTATCTTTATTTATAAATAATTAATATACTAATAAAAATAATTCGAGTTTCATTGAAATCTTCAAAAAGTTAGATGTTTAAGTTGGAGTTGGAGGCACAATAATACTACTGAAAAACATAAAAGGGATAACTATAGGAGATTTTTATTAAATCCACACAGAAATTATAAGTGTGCCCTCGTCGAGTTATTTAACGAGTTGGAATTCAAAAAATCAGTCTACAAAGATTGATAGTGCGAAAACCTAGAAACATCACATCAATGGTTTGATATGGCAATAAATAACCAAATATATTCCCAATGATTCTCGTGATAATACACAATACGGAAAAAAAACTGTCAGATGATCTACATCTGGAGAAAAAGACAGAGGGAGTCTTGGTTGTTTCCCAGAACCTTTTCTCCGATATGTGTCGCACCACCATTGATTTATGTTGAACAACAGGGACCCACGGCTTCCTAAAAGGCTCATGGATTCTTAGATCTCAATTTTGGGTGGGTGTCACGTCATGGATCAAAAGGTTGGGGTATGAAGCAGCGGTAATAGTGTTTTTGACATATGTCATCGGAAATCTGTTTTGTGACCATCTATGTTTCTTTTCTCTCAGTCCAGTATACATCACCAAATTCCAAATTTATTCATTTCCAAACATGTCCTAACTTAATCAACACTAATCATTTTGGTTCTTAGCCGTTTGATGTATCAGATATTTATTTTCGGTCAAAAGTTATAATTGTTTATTAACTACTCCTAGTCCTAGAAAGTGTCCAAAAGAAACTTTGACCGAGAAACAAAAACGAAAGCATTTGTATTAATTATTCCTCAAACAAACCTTATTCTTCTTTTGCAATACAGTTATTCACTCCATTACTGGACACCTTGCTAAAAACCCATTCTAGAAAATCCTAATTAAAAATCATGAAAATCCATTTAGAAATTTCAATTTCAATCGCTCGTGCAACAATCATCACAAAATACAACCAATACCACCAAGGAACCAACATTTTCGGTCATCACCATCACCACAATCTGGTTCCACATCCCTACTGCCAACAATATCCACCAACATCGAAAATAATATAAATGCTGATTGGACTGAACCGCGTTCACCTACCAATATTGAGAACCGAGATTTATGTTTCTGTCTCCAGGATTTTTGTTCTTACTTTTGGTATGGGAAGATTATTGATTAGTTAGTTTCTATCTAGTTTTTTTTTCTCTCCTCACCTCCATGTTGTCGCATGTGACAAGAAAACTGTACTTAAAAAAAAAAAAAAAAAAAGGGATGAGATAGAAATAGTGTACTTGGTACTAGCACTAGTTAGTGATTGGATAAGCCTACACCATTGATCGCGGTCGTAAGCGTCAAAAATAAATTTACACTTTCTTACTACTCAAAATATATAATGAAGCAAGGGCAAGAAAGGATCGTTCCCACAGAGAGGTCTTGGTTGTCAATATGTTATGGTTTCCTATATAAAACACCGGGGGTTTGTTGATTTTTATAAACGGAAATAAATAAAAGCAAAACAAATAAAAGTAAACACGCAAATCAAGGATGTGAAAATATTGGATAAAGGTTTCATCTTCAATTGTAAACAAGTTTTTGAATATATGAATAGAATTCGTATTTAATCTCGCTATCATCAAAAGCCTTAGAATACCTTATTGCAAGAATACTCCGTAAATTTCCTAATTCATCACACACACATTAGAGCTGCGCATGTGAATTCTACCTAAAGAATAACCTAACGCCTTGCGCTAATTAAGTTCAATTCCTAGGAGCATTAAGTTTCGAAATAGGCGAATCAATGCAATTGTAATACATTGCGCAAAACAATTCGGACAAAGGTCAATTTCTACATATGACTACGAGGATGTATCACTACAACCTAGAATCATATCATGCTACTCGTATTCAAGGTTATCGCTTGATGAAAAACCCTAAAATAGCTATAGATATGGATGTGAGTTCAATCAATTCTAGACTTAACTAAACAAACATTCAATCATATTGCAATACATCAATCATGCAATTATTTTAACCCGTAGAAATCAAACGATAATATTGAGAGAAAACTAATTCATAAAAATCATAACTTGGTTGCAAAATCCAACTACATCTTCAACCAATAATAAAAACTTAGTTACTTGTGTTTTTGGAAATCATCATAGAAAGTTTAGAAGAACCTATCATGTGAAACCCTAGAAAACAAGTAGAAGTCTCCCTAATGGAGATATCTGGTTTAGAGAAAAGGTTTTCTATTTATATGCTTCTCCCCAAAAGGATACTCTTTCCAAGTTTAGGTTTTCTCAAAACCCACCTCCAAGTGGTCCACCAAGCCCATGTGTGAAAACATATCTTCTGGAAATTTCGGGTCCAAAACTGGGTCGTCGGATTGCTGACGTCATCATCGGAATCCGGTCACCGGTCACCGGAATCCGTCGCCGGAAAATCGACTCCAGCCGCTTGTCATCGGAAACTGTCGCCAGCAAGTGTGTACTTCCTGCGACTCATCTCTCCTTCTCTATGTTCATACATTCACAAAAACCATCTAACCCAATTCTTGAATTCTTACGAAAACGCGCCCAAAAGCGCGACTCGTAGCTCATATGTGCCGCGGCCGAATCATGCATCCAACACATACCCCCTTCGTGATTCACTGAAATATTGAGATTCATACTTCAAATTCCGAAATCCGGCATCCCGGGCTGGTACCACCGGCTCACCATTTGCGCTCACTTTTCGCACTGTTTTTGCAGCTGGTTGCAACATTCTGTTTCAAACTCTCATTCATTCCAACCTCCTCAGACTATACAGCTTCTCATTCTCTCTTCAGTTGCAATACCACAGACCTAATACTCTTCATTGTTTCTTCCGCACCACCAAGTTGTAGTAGCAACTTCCCCTTGTACATTAACAACACCACCAGTTGCAACATCATGGTCTGTAGCTCAGTTCCTAGTTCCACCAACGACGCCAGTTAATCCACCAACTTCATTTCAATTCAACAGCTTCCCCTGGAACACGGCATTCCCTAGTCTTCCACCCCTGTCTGCAACAGCGCCGCATTCCACTGTCATAGCCACTGGCCTTAATTCCCTGTAATCATTCTATTCTTCTTCTACTGCTCACAACAAGCACCAATATCACCAGCTTGCAACTGTTCCCAGCAGAATCAAGGCTGCACCATGAATTCCCTTGCCTTCACTGCAAAACCAGTTGGTTCTCCTGCACAACAACACCAGCACCTGCAATAATCTTCTATTGCAACCAACTAAACCGATTCCATAATCATCGTTGCCTTCAGTTGCAGTGCCTTAGCCATCTCATCCGCAAACTCCAGCCAAAACAGCAACAACATCACCATTCTCCCTTCTTCTTACAGCCCTTGTAAGCCATTCGCAGCAGCATTACTTCCCTGTAAATTGTCTTCAACTCCAACAGAAACCATGCAAACTCCTCACTCACCACAGTTCGGCAGCCAGCCACTCTCATCTCCGTTTCCTCGAGTGCACCTCAGCCATAATCTTCCCAGCTCGAGCTCTTCCATTAATCCCAACAACTCCATTCCCAGCTCCAAATGCTCATATCTGTTGTAGCTTCATCACTGCATCAACTTCTCAATATTCGTTTCTCTAACTGCACTCCTCAATCCAGTACCAGTAATGCACCCTCGCTCAACTTCATTTACTGCGAGCCGATCCACTGCAATCTCTATCTCCCATTGGCTTGAGAACTACCAGCGATATGGGCTTCACCAAAGATCATCTTAAATCTGCAATTGTTTACCTTCTCGGCCTCAACTTCCATCTCACCTTTCAAATGCCACCGTAACACTACAAAGACAAACCGAGTTCCATCTAGCAGCATAACTCAGACATCCATCTCTAATTCATCACTAACACCACCTGCCATGACACTGCAATCTCCAGGCCAACCAACACTACCCCCTTGCTGCCAAACTCAAACCCCTTGTTCATCTTGGTCGGGAAATTAAGCGAACACCTTACGTGCATCCAGCAATCTGATAATGGCTTGTTAATGGCTGCATTCTGGAAGCCGCAAATCATTCCTTCCCTGCACTCAATCATACAATCAACGCAAACCCATTCATTTAATACCTCAATCATGTCCAATGAACCATACTTTCAATGGCAGTAGCTTGTGTTTCTTCCCTGTATTTCACGGCTTGAATTTCAGGTTCTAACTATCACACGAACCCAAAACTCTGCCCATTTCTCCTTCTCTTTGCTGGCTCGGTGTAGCTGTTGATCTCTGCTATATCCAGAAACGAATCGATCACAAATCCATCATCTTCATCAGCTGCAACTATCAGCTCAAAAACCCCTTCATCTCAACTCATTCGAGCCCTAAATTTCTCCATCTGAATCTTCACGAATTCCACTCTCATCTCTGAATTTTTCAACTCTCAGACACAGCAGCCGCACACTCCTCTCTGAATTTCAAGCAAATGATTAAGATAAATCATCTCTCTCAATTTTAGGTCTGGGTAAGAATGAGGATTTATATTGGCACCCTGCTTGATGGTTAAGGGCTAACCAGCTCATACATGGCTTGTCGGTTTCAGAAGACCGACAACCTTACGCTCAGTTCAACTGACATTTCTATGAGATTTACAATTTAAATCCTCTTGCATGACCTAGCCTGCTCCAAATATCACCAGTGAATTGGCTCTTTTGTCCTTTTCGCTCCAAATAGATGTTTTCTACTTCTTTTGCTCATAATGACTCCAAAGTACCTATAACACTCAAAAGCAAACATAAGATACATAATTTACACGAAAAATAACAAAGAAAGCATAAACTCTAGATAGTAAATACGGTGTATTCTACACCTATCAACCATGTTACAAGAAAGTAAAACATAAGAAAGGTAAGAAACATTAATCATCTATTGTAGAATTACCTCTCGGAGATGAGTTGCAAGGTCCCACATCAAGGATCAAAGGACAGCGTGTCAGCTTCTCCTAGCTCAGACATTGTCTCAAAGTTGTACTTGTACTTGAACGCCTCCCTGCTCAGGATGCTTCCGTCACTTATATTTAATTGAAGAACTCTAAAATAATTAGGAAAACAATTGTGTGATGTTATATGGCGATGCCTCTTTTTTAATCGGAATATGTTAGGATTCTGCTAATTTTTGTCCTTGTTCATCAATTTTTCATCTTTAAATTTTAGTTCTTTAAATTTAATAATTATGGATCGAGAAATAAGAAAAAAGAATTTTTTGTGGAAATTATGATGAAAATCTTGAGATAATTTAAAGAGACTTTGTTATATTCATGTTTTATGAGAATTGATGTACCACAATCTAGATGATAGAGTTGTGTGATCCAACGGATGGTATGTGCTAGCTTATAGTGTTGCTTTGCACTATCGTGCAGGGTAGCGTCTACCAATCCTTTTCTCACCCAAATCTGTTCATTATCACTTCATAGCTTTATCAAGAGAATCAAAATTAAACAAAATAACAACAACAAAAAACAGTAACAAACTTGAAATTAGAGAAGCTTGCTTGTAGTGACGGTTTAGTTCGAAAGAAAAAGTAAAAATATAATAAATTCAACACTATTGTATCCTACCTGTTTTCAAAATTTAATAAACCTTTCAAAAGCGCAACAACAATGGTATCAACATGGTTTTTAAATTCGTGCGATTTGCGATTCAAATCGCACGATTCGCTTCAAATGTTTGCATTTCGGTTCACATCGGTAGTTTGAATCGAATCTATCAAGAATCGTACTTTGACTAATTTAGATATGATTCTTGATCCAGTCAAACAGAGAAGCTTCTGTAAAAAACAAAAATCTAATGAAAAAACTTGATGGGGTTCGAACATGAGATCCCTTGGTTACAAAGTGGACCCTCTACCACCGTACCGACTTGATTGGTAATGTATATACTCAACGTATTTTGTAATTATCATGTTATTAGATCAAAGTATAAGACTCTTTTATTCAGTGTAATGATATTTTATTACCGTAATGATATCTATAAGGATAAATGTAGCGATTTAGTAATCTGACCATGAATCTTCGATACACGATTTAAAATATGATTCGATTCTCAAAATTGAAAAGCGTTCGCTCCGCGATTCACGATTTCACAACCTTGGATATCAACATATAAAAATATTTTGCAAAACCTTGAAAAATGAACATTAATGGTTTGATATGCCAATCAAAAACCACATGTATTCCCAATGGTATTCTTGATAATAGATAATATAAAACTAAAAGATCTGCCAGATGATTTAAGTCTTGGTGATAATCCAAAACCTTTTCAAATCAATCGAATCTCTAGGATATTCAATGAAGATATTTTTTAATATATTTTTCTTAATGATTGGATTAAAAACTAAGAGGAAGAGAAGTTTCAACTACAGATAGGTTCCCGACTTTTATAAGGATACATCAAAGAAAATCAAGAGTGTCGGAGATTGTTACATGATGATTCTGACTTTTAGAGGGTATCCGAGTAACATATAAAAAATAATTTTTTGACTTAATTAAGTCGAAAAGTTAAAATTTAGTTTGAAAACTAAATTTTCGAAAAGATTTTTAAAAGCAAACAAAAATAAAATGCTTCTAACTTTCGAGAACTACTTATGATTCTGGTTTCTAAACATGCTTTTAGTTGGAGATCCCCATGTGCTACTTTTCCAAATATAAATATTAAGTTAAGCAATACTTAATAAATAATGTTTAGATTCAGCGCCTCGTGTGGTCATCGTCACAATTGGAAGAGAAAAAAAAATCAACAAACATATGTTTTATTTAACTAATTTTTTATGTTTATAAGTGGAAGGGCTTATAAACAGTATTATTATTTATAAGCTCAGTATCACTTTTAAGGCGTCGCAAGAACAGTCTTAGTCTCCACTTATTTTAGGGATTCGCAGGAACACTCTTCTCGTTCTCCTATTTGATGTAAGAAATATCAAAATCTCAAGCTTCTCTAAACTTAGGTCTTAACACATGAATGTGGAGGAGTATGTAGATGTGGATTTGAGAGTGCAATTTGTTGGAGTACGGGAAATAGCTCATTCTACAAAATATGGGGTATTAGAGGATGAGGCATGGATTTGGAGGTTGGAGAAGAAGAAGACCAGTGACAGGGTCACTGATGCGTGTCGTAGGTGTAGTCAAATTAATTAATATTTCCACTCAATTAAAAATAATATAATGGAAGTCAAGTTCGTTCCCACGAGGAGCAAGAGATTCTAGTTGTAAAAATTGTCACGAAAGGGGGGTGTAAAAAGCAAAAGAAAATAAACAAGGCAATTAAAAGATAAAGTTGAAATCAATAAGAGAGACAAGATCAAGGAATCCTTCTTTGTTGCAAAACAATGAATCAAGTTATGTTTTTCATCCACATGTTATTAGTCACAGATTATCACCAACCGTAGGATAGCAGGTCCGCTTAGCTAGCCCCAAAATCCCTTATTTCACTGAGTAACAAGTCCGCTTAGTTATCGATTCTATTCAAAAGAACCACCTTGAGGTTCGCTTACAAGATGTAATCCTCAGAATGCATTAAGATCTATGAATTTAGGTTTAGTACTAGTAGTTAAACTCGGTTCGCTTGGTCCACTTTCTAGCGTTGTTTTACACACATTCGCTCCACGGAATCCCTCCGCAAGATCTCGTGTTTTCTACTTGTGTAAAGTGTCGAGAACGATTACTTATTCCCTAACTTATACTAGATTTAGATTAAACTAACAAATCAATTTAACGTGCACTCTAAATAATCTATCAATCAATCATGAATTAATAAACATTCCTATTAGTAAAAACAAACGATAATCATGTGAAAAACTTCAAGATAGAATTGAAACAAAACTCAAACAATGTTAAGAACTAGGAATTCATCCTCAATCAATAATAAAATTAGCTACTCATGTTAAGGAGTTCACACAAAGAATAAAGAAGAGAGTAGTGTTGTGTGTGTAGAGAGGTGTGTAAAAGATGTAGAAAACTTCTCTATTTATAGGCTTCAATATTCTCCAAATCTTCCAAGGAATAGAATCCTCATTCCATAGTAATTCAATTTCCAAATTCAAGTCTTTCTCATCTTTCATCTTTTTCCAAATTTGAGCCAAATTCTCCATCCAATTCCAAGTCCAAGTCTTCACACCCATGAGTAGAATCCACACAAAAATCTGTAATTTTGGTCGCGAAAATCTAGTATTATGGCCGGAATTTGGTCGAAATCCGTCACTGCCGGCTACCTGAAAATTCTGTCCGTCACATGTATATTCGACGGAATATTCCGTCAGTCCACCATTAGGACTAACGGTCAAAAAAGGTCAAACCGTCAGTCAACGGTCAAGGCAGATGATGAGTTAGCTACCGAGTCAGCAGCTTACTCGGCTAACTGGTCTTATTCAGTTGAGTTGAATCGTCTGGATCGTTCACCGGATTCACTTAGTCGACTCATCAGAGGAGAGATTCAGACAGAGTTTCCTCTGTTTCAGGGCATTTCCAGGCCTTATTCAGGCCGATATATGTCTTCACCTGTTAAGAACCTAGCTGTTTATGGGTGAAAACTACTCCTGCAGAATTTGGTAATTTGGGGTGTGGATGAGGAATGAATTTAAACCTTTAAACAAATGCACTGCGCGGTGAGTGCTTGTAGATTCGAGAGATCAATCAGTGCAAGTCCTACCTAAACCAAGAAATGGCCGTTCCCGGACTTGTTTCGGTCACAAAGTGAAGGAGATGGGGTTGATCTTAGGGAGGGAAGCGAAGAAGGTGTTGAGATTGTGAAGGTGTTGGCTTGCTTATGACTTGTAACATAAAGGTAAGCGTGCTTGCGGTTAATGCAAAGGGCTCTCGGGTGTTTGAATACGATTTTTGTATTAACACTTGGTTTTCTCGTCTTGTCCGAACTTGTGTTGTTGTTTGAAATAGGGCGAGAACCTATTTATACAAGTCATTGAGCCTCATTCACGTCTCTCGTGGGAAGTGGAGGAAGTGGAGTGATGGAGTAGTGGAGTTGTGCGTCGACCCGTCTTGCCCACTTCTCTGTTCATCTCTAACCGTCCATGACTTCGACACGTTCTTGTGATGGCGCGTTGCCGCCGCACGCCGTAAACCGCTGCACCAATACCCAGTATGTATCCCCAGTTTTGTGACATGATTGATGTTCTGGAATGTGTGGATCGTGGATCCACGAAAGATAGCATGTAATCTCAATTGAATAACCGTGTTATTCGTAAAGTCGATACTTGTGAAGTATCATGTGTATTTTATGTGATCTTGCATTATGGTGTGGTAAAGTGATGGGTAATGACGCCTCACTAACCAAATAACTCCCGACCGGGGTTGTATAACCAAGTCGGTGAAGTTGGACGGATGAGATGATTTTTGAGACACTCATCTCGACCGTTAATGAATATTAGGGTTTTTGAAGAGGAGCGTAAGCATGACTCTTCGACTTGGTCGAAACCAAGTAATGGAAGAATTTTGGAGAGGACCGACCGGACGTGTATGTAGATGGCGTCTTGGTGTACACGTCCATGTCTTACCGTCCCATGAAGGTGCGATCCGGGCCACTCAATTTGACCAAGCAAAGAGGAGTGGTTGAGATCGGTTCTTGTGCAGTAAATCCTTGCCGCAAAGGAGTTGGAGATCGCATGACATTCTGCACGCGTTTCAAGACGACCCATCTTGGTCGGTCTTGGTCGATCATACCAAAGGTGTAGGTGGTAGGCTGGTGTTCACACCTATACCCGACTATCCCATGAAAACGTGATCTAAGCCATTCAAATCATCCGGTGAAGTTGAGTGGTCGAGATCGGTTGCAATTTGGGAAGTGTAACCGCGCATGTTTGGGCGGGCGTTTTGGATTATCCGGGCATGGGATGCCTTGGCCGATCGCGTGAGGAGGTAGATGGGCCCCACGGTGGTCATGTTTGGTATGACCGACCCTTGTTTAATCTAATCTGTGACCCTCCATTCGTGCCGAGAAGATGGACGCGCGTGATGATTTGAAACCCTAATTTTGGCTTTCAAAAGCCGTGCGCCCTCCTTGTTTGGGTGATGATTTTGTCACGGCCAAACATTGTTGGTCTTGACCGATTGGTCAAGTGTGTAGGCGGGCCTACGGTGATCGTGTTGACATGCTCGGGCCCTTTGAATCTACATCTACACCCTCCATCTATACCTGCGAAGATGGATGGTTGAGATTGTTTTGCGACACATGTAATATGCCGCAAACCCTTATTTAGGGTTTTCCGTCCATAATGCTTGGTATGAACGTCTTTTGGCAAGCAAAGGCCAATGGCCGACCATGCGGGGTCGGCCGTGGGTATTCCATACCGCTTGGGGGTGATGGAATTGATCCGGGTCATCCAATCATGCTTATGGAGTTGGGTGGCTGCGATCGAGATCATATCCTGACTGATACTGTCGGTCCGGATGCTCAATCGGGCTAGTATAACACACCGAGGGGCTCAATCGGGCTAGTATAACACACCGAGAGGGCTCGGGCTAGTATAACACACCGAGAATCAGCCTGTACGGGTATTTCGTACATGGTTTCATCATAGTGCTTGGAGGTTCGTGTTACTCAGAAGAGTAACACTCGACCGTCATGCCACACCGATAATGAGTACTTGGAAATACAAGGCTGATATGAAATTCACAGGAAGGGATTGTTGCTACATGCTCCAACCTGGAGGAATTTCATGTATTCACAGAACGGGATTGTTGCTACATGCTCCATTCTTGGTGAATTAAGTGAGGGAGTATCCAACACTTATAAATGGCTTTATCTTTTACAAGATGTCAGCGCATGATTTTTCTGGTTTTTTACAAATTTAACCTTGAACGAAAATCCACCATCAACACTAGCATTCATCTAATTGAACAATTCATTCCATGCTCCATCGTTCCCTGTACAGAAGCAGCATCTTCAATTTCTTCTATATTCTGCACTTGTTTCTCAATACTGCTCCACACATTATTTGATCACCAGCAGCAGTAGAAGGCTCTCATTTTTCATCTCAATTCTTCTCGGAAGCAACTCAGTCTACACAGAATCTTCAAATCACACAAACCGATTATTCATCTCCTAATTTTAACATTTCCCCGACTTGATTTTCCGACCACCAAAACCCATTTGCTCTTTATACCAAAGTCACCACCAAATTCATACTCCCAATCAGAATTCAAGCAACACCACCTGAAACCCTTATATCGCTTCCTTCTAACCATCGGTTTCATCATCTCGAGAAACCCATCTTCATTCTTTCTCCATCTTGTCACCATCAACAATGCCCGGCACCATCTCGGTTCAAACAGCGCCGCGATCCCACATCTCCGAGCTTAAATTGCACTCCTTCTAATCCTAACAAAACCCATCTCTTTATTCAACCGAAATCAACAGCATCAGGGTCTTCTCGATTCACAGACCATCAAGAACAATTTTCAGCTTCTTCTTCTCTCGGCTGTCTGCAACTCAACCTAGCCTCATACCCATGAAAATCATCAGCTCCCTCAATTTTCACTCTCGAGTCTCGACTGCTTCTCAATTTCTCGATTTTGATCTCTCAGCTTTAATACAGCCGCTGTTTTTCTCACTTCCAGGCGAATGAAGAAAATGATAGAAAACATATCATCTCTCGATTAGTAGGGTTAAGAGTTAGGGCTGGATGGGTACACCCCAGGGATAAGATCCACCCCCAGACCGGTGCCCCGAGTACTTTCATTGGTGCCTTTAACATTTCCTCTTTTAAAACAAAATCGGCTACCCCCTTAACAAGTGTCTCGGGCTCCTATTAGTGTCCGCCCATGAAATGACAATTTAGTCCTTTTTGCGCAAATAGAGTAATTTCTTCTTCTTTTCCTCCGTGCAACTCCAAAGTAGCTACAAAACTCAAACAAGCGTAAAATACATAATTTACAAGAAAAATAACAAAGAAAGCATAAACAATAGATAGTAAATAGGATGTATTCTACACCCTATCAAATCCACATACACATGCACGCAAAAGTGATCTCATACATTGATGATGATAGATGTGAGTGGCTTGGCTACAATATAACACGAAGCACCGCAATGTCATACTGCTTGAAGGAGAAACGTTTGACTGGCGAGCAAATGGCGCCTTATCAAGATATTAGAAGTCAAGGTGATTGTGGATGTTGTTACGCAGTGGCTTCTGCGGACTGCATAATAGCAATGAACCAGATTAACAAGGAGGAGAAGATAGATCTCAGCTGGCAAGAGATTATTGATTTATGTCCGTGGAATAAAGGATGTGGTGTTGGGACCACATTGACTTCGTACTTTACATACTACTGAGACCAGAAGGAGGACTTGGGCGTCTATATCTTTTATCCTAGTAAGATGGAGACCAGGAGCTTGGTTTAGCTTACTACCATCTTTTAACCTAGTAAGCTATACTAAGCTCGATGCCCTAAAACAATATTATTAATTTTTTTTTATAACCGTTTATTATTGTTTATAAACGGTTGCCAACTTATAAATAATATTATTTTTTTAAGTTTTATTCCTCCCTCACTTATGTTTATAAGTGATGGAGGAACTGGATAACTCACAAGGACTCCATTCCCTTACAAAATTGTTTGGAATCATAAGGTACCTATGAAAATTTATTTATTCACCTGGACACTTTGTTATAATGTTGCTCCTACAATGGATAAACTGAAGAATACTATCATTGTGAATGGATATTTGCTCTGCAAGAAGGATGCTGAATCAAACGATCATATATTCCTACACTGTGATACTACAAGGCAAATATGGCAATTCTATTTGGATTGTTTTAATCTATTTGGGTTTCTAATGATTTGTGTCAAATATACTCTATGGGAATGGAAGAAGAAGAAGAAGAAGAAGAAGAAGAAGAAGAAGGCTAAAAAATGGAAAATTTGGAGCTTATTCCTTTGCTATTTGGTGGACTGTATAGCTTGAAAGAAATAGAAGATTTTATCAAGGATTGTATCATCCTTTAGAAAGGCTGATTGATGATACTAAGATATTGCTTTTCAACCGGCTATCAAAGGATGGAGTGTTTATGGACTATTATCTGATATGGTTCTTCATAATTGGCATGCCGCTATCATGTAATTTTTTTCTTTTCTTCTTTCAAATCCTTTGTCACGCTTCTCATGTCCTGTCTTCTCTTGTATTTCTTTACAAAGGCTAGCATTCTCTCTATGATTAGCTTTCTATTTTAATAAAATTTGCGTTTTCTTTGTGTCAAAAAAATAAAATAAGTGGAAGTGTTTTATATAGGCTTTTCTAAAAGATTAAAAACAAGTGATACTTATTGTTGACACTTCATAATACATATCTCTAAGAATTGGATAAACTGGAAGTATATTAGTATTTTGGATGTTCAAATTGAGCAAACATCTTAAGAATACTTGCATTCTCAATCTTATATTAGTAGAGGGGTTAAAGCAGGTCAAAGATAAATATTTGATGTCCTCGAATATATTTTTCTTTATGGGATGGAGATATTATTGGTATTGAAGCATGCAAATAAACATCAAACAAATATATGTTAACGGAAATTGAAATGCATTTGCAGAATAGTCCAATTGGAACACAAAACACTTATCTAAGCAAAAACAAGAGAAAAATCAGCATTTGAAATCTTGGTGGATTATCGATGATGAAAAAGAAGGAAAAAAATAGCTAAAGACAAATTAAACAACATTTTGGTTTTGGTTCTACATGTTATTTGTTTTATTATAGTAAGTTGTTTAGTACCCCTAGCAATACTGAATATACACAAGGACCTTGGTATTAGATAATGATGTGACAACATAAGGTTAAAGTAATTATAATTTAAACATAATATATGTAGCTCAGTAACTGAATAGTAAAATTAATTTCAAAACTTAAAAAGTAAAAGCATTAAATAATATTGTTAGATCCATTTTTTGCAGTTAAAATGTGTACATTAAGATGAACCAAAACATGCATGGGTTATAATAACAACTTAATTATGAGAGTATTCAAAACTGGTCTAGTTTCTAGGGTTTTTCTTAGAAATTTTCCTCGTCAATAAAATCTTGTATGTCGTCCCATACTTTACTTTTCTCATTATAATTGTTGTCATAGTTAATTAAGTAATTGCGCTTGTACGTTAATCATCTTGGTAACGATCCCATAGTTAGTTCGTTTCTAACTTTGATTATTACCAAGAACACCTTGTTGAAATAATCTTTTTGTCGTTATTGTTTCGATAAAATTATACCGGGTGTGTCTTCATATGCTGACATCGAAACAATTATGGTGTACTTGGTACCCTCGTCATTTCAACAAGTATACGTTACTAAATATGAGTCGTTCCACAGTCTGTCATGAAAACTATCATTACATGGCCTCCAACCGGACGACTATATTTCCTTTGGGATGTTAATCAATCCGAGTCACTTGGTTTTAATCACAAAAGTATATATGTGAATCTTTCGTGTAAAGGTTATTATGTTTAATTACCGAACTACTTGAATCCACAAGGTTTATGTTCAGGTGATAAACTCATTGATTAGTCAAGATTTATATTGACGAATGAAATACTTGATTTGACACGAGTTATATTCTAAAAATACACCGTGTTATCCCAATTAATCAAGTATAACAGATAATCACGTAATCTGACTTTGAATATTGAATCTTCGAACTTCAAAGTAACAAAGTTACACTTGCAAAATAACTTGACTCCACTATCTAAAGATGCACAGAACGTAGTTAACGTTGACCTTAATCGATAATTCTATGCACATACTCAAAGTAATCTTAGAATACAATAAATATGTATAGCTTATAATGTGGAGAGATATTGCTTTGGTTTTAAGCAAACTTAGCTTGAATCTTAAATCAGGATTTCATCTAACGGTAAATATTGAATTCTTTGTTACTAAGCTATCTTAGCTTTGGTTATAAGAAAACCCTGATTTGAAAGACTATATAAGGGAGAACTCTAGCAACTGGAAAACCTAATTCCGACACTTTCCTGTGTCCTAGTTGCGACTAGAGTCGATTCTCCTTTAACCTAGGTTTTTCAAAACCATTATAGGTTAACGACTTGAAGACTTCATTTGGGATTCGTGAAGCCAGATCCAACTATTTTCTCTCTGTAGTTGCGTATCTTGATCTTACTTGTTTTATCATATTGAGTACTATCTTCTCTAAGATTTTCTCGAGATTCATCTCCGATAAGTAAGATATAAAAAGTAATCACAAAGCTCTTCGTCTCATTCTTTAGGATTTCGCAATAACTTGTCATATTACCATATAGTTAAGTTATTGTGAGGTGATTGATATTTCTAGGCTATTCTTAGGGAATATAAGACCGGATTATCAATTGGTTCTGCTCACCTTGATTTATCAAAAGACTTTAACAAAAATTCATAGGTACTTTCAGTGGGGGAGACATATTTATCTATCGTAATAGACTTATCTCAGTGTGAGATAAATATGTTTAGTCTTCAACTTTGGGTCGTAGCAACTCTTAGTTGTGGGTGAGATCAAAAAGGGAATCAAGTGTGCGTAATCCTAAGCATGGTTCAAGAGGCGTAAGAACGCGACTGTATCTTAATCGGTGTGAGACTTGGTTAGGGATCAACTATATTCCAGTCCGATTAACTTTTAGTAGGATAGTATCTGTAGCGGCTTAATACAGTGTGGTGTTCAAAGCTGGACTAGGTCCCGAGGTTTTTCTGTATTTGCAATTTCCTCGTAATCGAATTTAAATGTTTGTGTTATTTCTTTTCCGCATTATATTTTTATATAATTGAAATATCACAAAGTTGTGCGTAGTTCAATCAATTGGTAAATCCGACCTTTGGTTGTGGGATAGAAATTGATTGACACTTGGATATTGATTTTTGATACCGTCCAAGTTGTTTCTCATAATAATCAGGCTCACGGATTCATATCTGTTTGATTTGCTGATTACATTGAGAAACAAAGATATAACTCTTGGATATCTTTCCTTGATTGAGTCTGACTGTCTAGTTGATTCTCTTGGAATTATATTGGAGTTAGTCCATACAGATTGTCTAACGAATTATTGGGTGTGGTTTTTATACTCCCGCTTTTTCAGTTACTTTGAAGATTGAGGATTGAAGACTTTTCTTTTTGGTTTTCTGGTCTTTGTGGTGCTTCTTGCATACTTGATTCTCTGGGATCCAAACAAGAAGTTTATTTCGATAGACATCATACTTGATGAAAGATCGAACATATTGTCTATCTCTACATAGAGTTACTTAGACAGAGCTTATTTACTGAAATAGATTACTTCTATAATCTTTGTTTTGATTTGATCTATGACCGAAGTAGTTTATCAGAAGATCCTTTATACTCAACTTTATTTCTGATCATTTCCGGATTTGGGAGGTATCCAGTGAGGTGGTTATTGAAACAAGTTAGTTTTTTATTGTTTGGGGTTATGATCCAAAGGAGTTAAGAGAAGAAATTTTCCTAGCAGGTGAAGTGAGATGAGATAATGGAATTTTTCTTGGGATTTACGTACGTTGAACATATTGGTTATAGGCGCATGGATACATACTGAAGGAACTGAGTAACTAGGAGTAGTTTACTTCGTATCAACTATACGAAGTTGCGGTAGTCAATTTGTATGGTGGCTTAATTATGAGAGTGTTGAAAACTGGACTCTAGGTCCCGAGGTTTTTCTACCAAGCAATTTTCCTCATTAAAAAAATCTTGTGCCTCGTGTGATTTACTTTACTTTTGCGTTAAATTGTTTATCTTTATAGTTAAAGTAAATGCACTTATGGTGGGTTTGTTTGCAAATTCACGATTTCGAGGATTTATAATCCCATGGGATTACAAATTCTGGGATACATGTAAATCCCCCGTGTGTTTGGTAACTCATTTAAAATTGTTAGATTCATATAATTATCTTGTTTTAAAGTCCATATACTGTTTGGTACTACCCTTAGAATTTTAAAATTGTACATATATGAGATTTAAAGTTAAAAAAAGCTGGCCCATAAATCCCTTGATAAGTTTCCCAGCAAATCTTAAGGGGGAGGGGTCGGACTCCATATGGAGAATTTGCTGGAAAACTGATTCCTGTGGGAAACGTGTTTCCAGAGATTTGGGCAACCAAACATACCGAAGGAAACGTAATTCCACCAAATCCTATGGACCCATAAATCCCACTTTTAAAATTCTAATCCAAACCCTCCATTATACGCTAACCCACTTGGTACTTGATCCCATAGTTAGTCCGGTTTCGAATTTATACTATATACCAAGTCATACCTTGTCGGAGCAATCTTTTGACAGTTATGTTTCCGTAAGATTACACAAAAGATGTGTCTGTAGTAGGTTGATACAAACAGATTGTGGTATACTGATCCGCGTCATTTCACCTTAACATAATTATGCTTAAAAAATTAATAAATATTTAGGCCATTTTGTTACATATATTTATTTGGCCAACCACCGTCGAATCTGGGGTGTCGTAGAAACTTTCAATTAGTTATACAACATGAATATTAGAGTCATTTAAAAACTAGATCACCACGAACGTGGTGGGTGACGACCGAAGATTGAACTTTTTGAAACTATTTTTCCCAATTTCTTCTGTGGTCTCTTGGTCGTCTAAAGTTATTATAAATTGTTTTTTGAGTAAATTATAGTTAGTTTATAGTGCAATTGAAAGATTTTGGCCCAAATTTGAAGAAATTTGAGTAGAATTAGAAAATTTAGAAACCGAATAGTTGTGAAAATCTTTTGCGATACTTTTAGGACTTTTCGCAACTATGCAAAAATCCTTTTTTCTTAATATCTTTTAAACTACATGAAGTTTGATCGAAATTTTGGACCTAAATAGTAAGTTAAGTATTTGATTTATTACTTTGGCTCCAATTTAAAGAAATTTGTTTTAGATCGAACATATTAGAAGAAAAACGAGATTGGAATAGTCAAGCTAAAAACGACTACACTCTAGCCCCCATACCGAAAGAGATAAAAGGACTCAATTAGTTTACTAATAGACTCATGTTATGAATGAACTTGTGGATTACCAATTAGCAGTGAGTTGACGCCTTGAGTATTATAATCCTACATGGGTTATCAGAAAAAAAAATGAACTCGTGGATTGTTAGAAAATTGAATCCAATTTTCTATATATGAATGGAAAATTCATTGAACTAGTACCGTGTGGATTTGGGTGTTGATGCGTGTCGTAACCACAACAAATTAATTAATACTTTACTACCTAATTAACAAGTAATATAGGGCAGTCAAGGTCGATCCCACGAGGAGCACGAGATTCTAGTTGTAAAAATTGTCACGAAAGGGGGGGTGTAAAAAGCAAAAGAAAATAAACAAAGCAATTAAAAGATAAAGTTGAAAGCAATAAGAGAGACAAGACCAAGGAATCCTTCTTCGTTGCAAAACAATGATTAAAGTTATGTTCTTTTCTACTTGTTATTAGTCACAGATTATCACCAACCGTAGGATAGCAGTACGCTTAGCTAGCCCCAAAATCCCTAATTTCACCGAGTAACAAGTCCGCTTTAGTTATCGTATTCTATTCAAAAGAACCACCCCGAGGTTCGCTTACAAGATGTAATTCCCTCGAATGCATTAAGATCTATGAATTTAGGTTTAGTACTAGTAGTTAAACTCGGTTAAAGCTTGGTTCACTTTCTAGCGTTGTTTCTACACACAATTGCTCCACTAATCCCTCCGCAAGGTCTTGTGTTTTCTACTTGTGTAAAGTGTCGAGAACGATTACTTATTCCCCTAACTTATACTAGATTTAGATTAAACTAACAAATCAATTTAGCATGCATTCTAAACAATCTATCAATCAATCATGAATGTCATTAAGATCATTCCTATTAGTAAAAACAAACGATAATCATGTGAAAAACTTCAAGATAGAATTAAAAACAAAACTCAAATCATATTAAGAACTAGGAATTCATCCTCAATCAATAAAATTAGCTACTCATGTTAAAGAGTTCACACAAAGAATAAGAAAAGAAAAGTGTTGTGTGTAGAGAGGTGTGTAGAGGTGTAGAAAACTTCTCTATTTATAGGCTTCAATATTCTCCAAATCTTCTAAGGAGTAGAATCCTTTTTCCTTTTGTAATTCAATTTCCAAATCCAAGCTTTTCTCAACTCTTCCACCTTCTCTTTCCAAATTTGAGTCCAATTCTCCATCCAATTCCTAGCCCAAGTCTTCACACCCATGAGAGAAGTCCATAGAAAATTATGGATTTTTTTGGCTCGCCGGAAAACTGGGATTATGGCCGGAATCCGGCCGGAATAGTTGCTGCCGGCCACCTGAAAATTCACCTCCGTTGATGGAATATTCCGTCAAGATTCCAATTCTGATTAATCGTTGACTAACGGTCATTGACAGCTGACCGGATCAAAGTCCGAGTCACTGAAAGTTAGCCATCTAACTCAACCGAGTCGTGGTGATCAAGTCACTAGGCCAAAGTTGCACAAGCCATCTTGGCTGTGCATTTTGCAGCTGTGTAGTACTATCTATCAGTCACGGCCAAAATGGCCCTATTTTCTTCACAGTTTCATTACTCCTTCCCTGTATCTCATTGTACACACCCATTCAATCTCATGATCAACAGCCTTCATTCATCTTTTTGCCCTGAGCCAACAACCAGCTCCTCCATCACCTTGTCTCTGCAACAGCTGTAACCTCAGGCCAACAATCATTGTTGCCTTAGTTCACCAACGGTACCCATTGGCAAAGACGGCTTTCACTCGGGATCCACCCGAGCCATTCTCCCTAACCCGTCGCCTCAAGACCATTCCAAAGAAGCTCACCGCTAATTCAATCCATAAGCTCAAACTTCCACCATTTGCAACACAACTCCACCTTTACAGGCTTAAGCACCAAAGACCATCTTCATCTCCCGGCAAGCAACAATGGTAGCATCATCAATTTTCCCGCAACTTGCAAGCTTCACATACACCCGCAAAATGACCTCACTCTCCGATTGTTTCCCCTCGTAGAACCAATCTTCTAATTGTTCTTCTTGTTGCTGATTTCATCCATCTCCCCGCCTTGTCCGAATCGCCTTGCACTCGCTTTTCAATTCATCTTTACCTCAAACACAAAATCATCACAAACCCCAGCCGTAATTCATCCTCTCTCGCATCTCTCCCCGAATCTTCATCTCCTCAACACCACTACCAATTTCTAGATTAAATCGAACCATCTTAAATTCCGGTTCGAAAACCCATTAGCGCCTTTCTTCACTTCCATTTCCCACGAATCGATTGCAACAACAACATCGATTTACTTCTCTGTCGATTTTTTCACCGGGTTTCGATCTCGCTTCGATAAATTTCATCACAAATACCATCTAACGAACTGGATCCCATCATCGTTTCTCAATCTCTCTGCCCAATTATCTTCAAAGCTCTCGGTCAAACAAAGACGCAGAATCTTAACGAATTTCATCAAAACCCATTATGCAATCATAGCAGTCCATTGCAACCAACCAACATCAAACCCATTTTCGATTCATCTTCATCTCAAAGACTCACTCTCGATCTCTTCTTTCAATTCATCAAAGAAACCCATTTCTCCTCTCCTCTCTGTTCCTCGATTTCGTCTCAATTTCTTGAACAAATCTCTGGCTTCTGTGAATGAATGAATGAGAGAATTGTTCTCTCGATTTAGGGTATAAGAATTGATCCGGGTTCGGTGTGGAGCAGGGTATGGATGGTACACCCCATGGACAGGGACCACCTAGTTGGGTGCCCATAATAGGATGTCACTTCTGATAAGGGCTAGCCAGATGGCAGCCCCTTAACCACAGCTAGTCTGTCTTTAATAATCCTCCAAAATAAAGATGCCCCCTTAACCTCAACTGGGCTCCATATATCAATCGCCTGTAAAATGACCTTTTTGCCCTTTTGGCTCAAATTGGGTGATTTCTTCTTCTTTTCCTCCGTGCGACTCCATTGCACCTATAAAACTCAAAACATGCGTAAAATACATAATTTACAAGAAAAATAGCAAAGAAAGCATAAACTACTAGATAGTAAATTAGGTGTATTCTACACCTATCAGGTGTTGGGCTGGTTTAGTAGTTATGGTCTTAATCCTAATTTGGCATATTAGTTAGGTTAAGATAGTTTCAAGTTTGAAACTAGTAAGAAACCTAAAACTGGACGTGAAGAGAAACAACTCTTCGGAATTCAAATTGGAATTCTAGAGACACACCCCTTGAATAAATCCTTGAAGCATCATGATTCTTCATTGAAGAGGTACTAGTAATTCTATAAATACCCTGCACACACTTAGAGATAGAAATCAATTGGAAACCTAATTATCAACCTACTGCATTCTAAAATCATCAATTTAGTTTGTGTTAAAGAGAGAGTTCATCACTTTAAGTTTGAAGGTTTAATTTGTGTTCATCATGATTCGTCGTTTCTCGATGTTTGGAGTGCTACTACATCGAGAAGATAGTCGTTGTATCCGGGAGACAAAGATCGAGCCCGTAAGCACCGATGGGTGAATCTGCCTTAAGGATAGAGGATATAATCCTTGCCTCGACTTTGGTTTCATTTAATTGGGTTTGCATATTTCTCTTTTCTCTCGTTTGTTTTATTGCAGTTATACACAAGATTGCCAACAATTAATTACCTTTACTGGATACTTTCACTTGAAAACATACTAATACATATTAAAGGCATTGTAGATAATTTTAATGTTTGGGTTTTGGTATGGACTAGAGAAAAGGTATCGAGTTTTTCCAACTAATCGAAAGAGTGCCATATCTGTCATTGACTCTTGATTTAGCAGGTTAATGAAGTATTAGTTTATAAGCCGTTATTTTTATTATGGCTGTGCTAGACACACCGAGCTTTCCACCGTGAAAGCTACCGAAGAAAATCGACGGTCCCTCGCAAACACTCTCAACATCGGGATTAGGGCGTGCAAATGTGAGGTCCTGTGGTCTGTGTTTGTCGGTGATCACTTTGGGATTTCGCGCGAAGTGAATGTAGAGTTATTGTTTTTATTATAGGCTAAGGAGAATTGGAAACACAATTTTAATTCCTCGAATTAGACCACCAAGTACGGAGTCTACCACACAGACTTCCATGTACACCAATTATTTGGATGAACTCAATACCTCGACATGTCACACCAAATTGTGTTAGATGTTTTGAATGGCTTAAATTGATGTAGAGATTATTAGAGTTGTCTCAATTAAAGCCTAAGAAATGATCTTAGACTGGTTTTCAGAAGAAGAAAAAAACTTTAATGAAATATACCACGAGTTACCCAATTTCCATGGTTTACCGTCCGAGCAGTAAAAAAAATGCTAATACAGTGAAAAGAATACTAACACTGTTTCATTGATTGCATTTTCACATTATTACTGTTTCTTTAAACTTCATGGTAATATTTCACTTCACTCACTGTTTTTCTCACTTTGAATTTCTTCATGGATCGTAGCAAAAAAAAAAAAATTCTTCATGGCGTATACATAATACCAATTTTCAGGCAGTAAAAAAAGAAAAACTTTTACTGAGACAGTGAAAAAACATTTTACACCACTTTTTCTCTGTGTACTACTGTTTCTTTAAACTTCATGGGATCATTTCAGTTCACTGTTTTTCTCACTTTAAATCTCTTCCAGTACTTCCTATCTACTACCTTCTTCTTAACCTCAGATGTACACTACACTAGCTAGAAGTTAGAACTGTTTCTTTGAGAGAGAGAGAAAAAAATCGCTTGCTTTATAATTTTAAAAACGTTGCTTTATTCAAAAGAAGCAAAAGAGAAAGGAAGAATCAATGA
>JAJJWW010014988.1:0-65838 GCA_023531295.1 Papaver armeniacum | reverse complement strand
AACAAGAAACCAAAGGCAAAACCATAAGGATAATTCCCAGGACTCTTGCTAAATTAGAACTTCAAGTCGGCCAAATAGCTAAGTATTTAAGTGAGAGAGAAGAAGCTAAGTTTCCTAGTCAATCTCAACCCAATCCTAGGGGGTCCATCAAATATCTTTAGTTGGTGAGGAATCATCAAACCATGTGAACTCGATAAAAACCCTTAGGAGCGGTAAAACGGTAGACAATAAGGTAGCCATGCCTAGTGGACATACTTTGTAGTTCCACCTTCTACGTCCCAAGAGGAATCCGTAGTGAGAAACCGAAACAATCCCTAAGGAGTCCCAAGAAATTCTGATAGGATTACCTTTGTGCCTAGAGCCCCATATCCGCAGCTTGTTAGCCCCAACAAAGAAGGAGTCGACATTCAACGAGATAATGGAAACATTTAAACAGGTGAACATCAATATTCCGTTATTAGAAGCAATTAGGCGGATGCATGCTTATGCCAAGTTCCTTAAAGATCTTTGTACACGAAAGCGTAAGCAATGTCCAAAAGAAAGCCTTTTTAGATGGTCAAGTAAGTTCCATTCTTCCCGAACCAAACACCCCCTAAGTATAAAGACCCTTGATGCCCCACCATTTCTTGTGCGATTGGTAATCACATGGTCGATAAAGCTTTACTTGACTTAGGAGCTAGTGTTAACTTACTCCCGTATCATGTATACACCCAACTAGGTCTTGGTAAGTTGAAACCGACTAAAATGACACTACAATTAGCCGATAGGTCTCAAAAAGTCCCTCGTGGTGTCATAGAGGATGTTCGATTGAGGTTGATAAGTTTATTTATCCAGTGGATTTGTTGTTCTAGACACCCAACCTGTTCAGGACCCAAATGCTCAAATCCCAGTGATTCTAGGTCGCCCATTTTTAGCCACAGCCAACGCTGTCATCAATTGTAGGACCGGGCTTATGAACATATCCTTTGGTAATATGACCACTGAACTAAATGTCTTTAATGTTACTAAACAACCTTCTGAGAATGATGATTTAGAAGAAGTGAATATGATTAGCACTTTAGTTCAGGATTTAGTTCGGGATAATTGGCATGACACTCTACTGGGAGATTCTTTAGATGAATTTGAGGAAACCATTCTCTTAGACCAGATGTGTGATCAATCTTTAAAAGAATCCCTTGAGTATTTTAAAGACTCTACGGACCCGAAATCCGGAAATAGTGTTAGGTCTTTCTAAGAGTAATGATGACCCTAAGTTTGGGGGTAGAGAACTAGAAGAAGCTCTTGAGTATTTTAAGGACTCTGAGGATCCAGAAATTCAAGCAATAGTTAGAGGTTTATCTATGAGTAGTGAAATCCCTACGTTTGGGGGTAGTGATGGTTCTTGTGATTGTCATGTATCCCTAAGTGGAGTCCCTAACTTGGGACTCGAGCCATGTGCGTCTGAGATATTACTCTAGTCTATTCAGACTCAGTAACCCGATCCTCCTGATCTGTCCGGGGAGGTAACCCGAGTATTAGAGACCCGTTTTTCGGATGAATCTATTTATCAAGATACACATATGAAGCTCAATTATGCTACCCAGATGAACCTAGTTGTCTTGACAGAAACCTTAGACGAGGATGTGCTCCTTCTATTCATTTTTTTGAACCAGTGCAGTTGTCTGATATTGGTGTTAGCTCTATTTGGTCTTATGGACCCACAACTATTTCGGCTATTGGTGTATGACTTTGGAAGGTGAAGATCCTTTTTGAGGTATTTGATGTCTGGCTGAAGACTTTAAACTTAGCACTCCTTGGGAGGTATCCCTTGCTCATGCAACACGGTAATATTTTTCCTCATTTCCTTCTAGTGATAATGGTTTCTCCTTGTTCATGTTTTTAATTTCATCTTTAGAACATTGAGGACAATGTTAGATTTAAGTTTGGGGGTATGGGAGAAACTTTTTAGTTGCAATAAATAAAACTCCAGAGCCTAGAAATTTATGTTTATTAAGGATGGCACTAACCAATCTAAGTGGATGGAAGCATCTTGGTTATAGGAGTTGAGGAACCAATCTGATTAGATGGAAACATCTAAAGAGTCTATTCATAAAAGCACAAAGCTCAGGTGTTAGAAAATAAAACATGGTAGTTTCGCCATATCCTCGTGATGGAAACATCGAAAGAATCCTGATCACTTCTTTTTGTTTTTGTTTTTACCATTGCTAGGGTGAAATAGAGTGACTGAGATACACCAAAAAAAAAAAAGATTGAGACCAGACCATCAGACCAACCGGAATAAATTCAATAAAGTCGACCACTGGAGCCCTTGTATATGCCAGTTGTGTTGACCTAGAGTTAGGATTATCGACCACTGGTCCCCTTGTATATGCCAGTGTGTTGATATTAGTCCAGGCCAATATCTCAGTCAATTAGGATAGGTTCACCTTAGTCAACATCATCTACGTTTTTTCTACATCCATCTTCTTAATCTATCCATGTGATTGGTTGACTCCGGTTTATGATGTCCAGAAACTATCCGAGTAGAGCTCTGTCACTTTATATGAATTTTAGTATGCTTGAGTGCAAACTCGTGTACAACAATTGGAATTTCGCTTCAGGGTACTTCCTCCTGTAGTCAATAAGTATGCCAACCAAGGAGATTCTTTAGTGCCTTCCAAGGTTCTGCGTAGATAGCTAGGGTCTGGAGTAAAGGTTTTGTGGGTACACCTCTGGTAAACCCTCCGGAGACATCACTCCGCCGTTAGGGCCACCTAGCGGTTTAACGGCTTGTTGCACGTGCTAAGTGTAGTCATTTTATTTTCTAGAATAAATTTGCTCGAGGACTAGCAAATAATAAGTTTGGGGGTATTTGATAGACGCATTTATGTGTCTAATTTGTCCTCAATGTTTCGTATTGTTAGTACTCGTTTTTGTCCTTATTATGGTGTTTTGTGTGTTTGTAGGTATTTTTTGGAAATAAAGATTGTTGGAAAATTCGGCTCGAAAAGTTGCTCGGAACACCCCCGGAGGACATTTGCTAAAGGCACCCTCACTTCGGATAAGGGGCACCTCAATTACTAAGGGGCACCCACAGGATATTCGCACCCAAGCAGCTGGATAAGGGGCAACCTCATCTCCTTCGTTTGAAAATGAATTTTGGCGGGAAAAGAGTTCTTTGACTGGCAAAATTAAGGTTGCGAATTTGGAGCAGTTTTAGGGAGATTCAATGGCTGAAATCACTTGGTTTTGTTCTAATGGGGTAGACAGGAATGGTATGGGTGTTGAATCCGATCCAATTTGGCTAGATAATCACCAATCAAGGAACTCAGGGCTGATATTTTCCCGTGAAAATATTCTCGGAACTTCTATTTTGGGAAGATTTCATGGGACAGCACGAGTCTACAGCGTTTTCATCTAATTATAGGACGTGTTTCAGTAAGTTTGGAGTGTGTAAACAACATATAGCAGCGTGAGGAATTAAATCTGGGAAGAAAATATTCTCGGAATATTTTCTTTCAATGCCGAGTAATGAGAATTACACCGGAGTTATTGCAGTGATTTTCTTGCGGCAGAGAGGTATAAATATTGAAGGGATATTCCAGGAAGAGGGACGGAGAGTTTGGGAGAGTTTAGAGCGTCAATAGAGCCGAGAAAATCAAGTTGCAGAGAACACACTTCTGCTGCTGTTGTGAAGAACACGAAGAACATAAGACGCACGTTGTACCGTCGTTCTTCAACAGTGTTAACGACTTGCACATGTGGGTCGTAGTTTGGAGGCAGACTTAAAGAAAAACGATACGAATGACAGTTAATATTTATCGTTCTCTATGTGATTCGGTTTGTAACAAAAATAATTGTTACAAACCCGATTTTTCATTATTTCTCCCTTATTCATCATTTGTAAACCATTTTTGAGCAATGAAATCAACTTTTGAGCGTGTTTCCAACATGATGAGCTAAACCCATCCTCTGGGGCGACGGAGGAAGCTATCTTGCCAATGAAAAAGTGGTAATTCTTAATTATTTAATTTGTGCAATTTTTAATTATGATTATTTGCCTAGATTGAAAATAGATTTTATGATTTTTGTTAAACAATTGTATTTTCTATTGATGGAATATGCTTGCCCTAGGGTTTTGATATCCCATGCTTTGGATTAACATTTGTTGTTTCTAAAAAATCTACTTTTGCAATAGTTGAGAATCAAATTGAACGTGCGAAATTGCATGATTGTAATTAGTATCATTTTGGAATTGGTAAATAGTGGAATCCTAGCCCCAGCCTCTCCATAATTTCCAAACAACTTTTTAATTGAGCTTGTTATTTTTATTTACAAAAATTAAGTCTAAAAAATCTGCTTTCACAAGTCTTGAACGAACCTATTACTACAACATCATTGAAAATAACCATCAGCAAGCCTATAGGGTGCTCAACCGCTTACCCAAACTCGAGCAGGCACGCTGTATTCAAAACCCTAAATTTGGGTTGTGGCAGTTTACAACTGTCGCAAATCGATCGTGTTCGTCTAACTTATCTAGCCTGATTAGACGGCTTAAATCGCGTTTCAGATAGTCGAGGGGGTACACATGGGTCCACCACTGGCCCAACTTTATCCTCACTTGATCGACTTACTCGAGGAAAGTCAATAACATGCCAAATCGTTTGATCAAACTATGGTGGATGTGGTTGTTTTAAAACCCTAATTGGGGTTTACGACAACACACTTCTGCCGCAAAGTACCCATCTTCGCCAGCCTAAACGAGCGGTATAGATCTAGATTCAGGTGGTCTCGAAGATGTTAATGTGATCACCGTTGACTCACCTTTTCACATGACCGACCGGACTATTCAAACTAGGGCTCAATTCCTCGAAACGCTCGCCCAAAGAGGGGTGGGCCACATGGTTTTTATACCCTAAGTTGCATCAACGGCAGTATGCAACTTCCGTAAAACATCTCGTCCATCCAACTTTACCAGCCCGGTTGGACGACGTAGATTTATTTTCAACAAACCAACACACTAGCATGGCGATCACTGGCCATCCCTCCTCCACGAGCAATGATCGACCAAGTGATGGCGTCTCCCTAGAGCCACTAAACGATCACCCAAAGGTGGTCGATCATGCTACCTCCTTTAAGACGCTTATCCGAGACTTATTCAATCAAGCTCTAAAACAACGATGCTTCATACACATCGATTAGTTTGAGCTGCTTAAAAGTGATGCTTCACATGCATCAAATACATACGATATTTTATGTCGGCCTCATAAACGACTTAGTTGTTTTACCTAATAGCACCATATGCTATTCTTCGCGGCAAGTCTCACGACTTGACCCATTCACTCGAGACATCAAACATGTCACAAACTTGGGGATGCTTACTAGGGTATTGGTCTAGCGGTTTACGGCGTGCGGCGTGCAACGCGCCCATTATGAGAACGTGTCAGGAAAGGATGACGGTTAACAATGATGAGAGTAGTAGATGAAGATGTGACCACGTGATGATCACCACTTCTTACACGGCCCCACTACTCCACAACTTAACTTCCTCCACTTCCTACGAGATCAAGGTGACACTCAAATGACTTGTATAAATAGATTTTCAATTTATTTTGAAAAACAGAACACAAGTGTTATCGACACAAGTAGCCAGAAACCATTTTCTGATACGCAAGTCATAAACAACCACACCTTCTCTGCTTTCCTCCCTAAGATCAACCCTTCTCCTTCACCTTATGACCGAATTGAATCTGGAACGACCATTTCTTGGTTTAGGCCAGAGTCTTACAGATTGATCTCTCGAACCTAAAAGTACTCCCGTACAGTGCATTTGTTTAGGGTTTGAATTCGTTTCTCATCAACACACCCCAAATTACCAAAAACAGTAAAAATCAGTTTTTACCCCAAAACACTAATGTAGTTACCATTTCTAACGTTCCATTTGTTATATTTATGAATGTTCTTAATTCTTTCCACAGTATCTTTCTAGATCCACGAGTCCTTTGCATTTGGTATAATATTCATATTCAAGATATTTCTGTCTTTGAAATATTTTTCAAACATGATGTGGTATGAAAGAGAGTTTTTATCTCGTGTCACTCTCACCCTATTATTATCATAGAGTTGTTGAAGATATCCATGTTGATCAAACTTAAACATCCCAAGTCCTTTGGTTTGCAGATGGAGTCACAAGTTTTTGGATAATAATATTTTGGGTTATCAATATCCTTTCTCCAAAAAAAATCTCTTTGAATTTTATTAATTACTGGCAGGTATGCTTTGGAAGTTTGAAACAATTTATCTGATATATATATATATATACAAGATGTCGAGGTAACAATATTGATGAGAGTTTCTCTGCCTGCCGGGTTTAGAAGTTTTTTTCTTCTAGCCAGCCAGTCTGTGCTTGAGCTTGTCCACCCAAGGTTTAAAAGAGTGTGATCTTGCTTCTGTTGGTAAATAAATGGGATCCCAGATTTTTCTCATTGATATCAATCATTTGCGCTCCCATAAATGAGCTTATTTAGATGTCCAAGTCTTATAACTTTGTCCAAAACTTTATCTCCAAAAATAAGTCGCATTTTTTCTTATAGAACTTGTTTCAAAATGGCGTTGTCAAACATGCTTATGACTTTTCAACTTAAAAAAGCAAAAAAGTAACTTCTTGGTCTCTATCCAAAATACCTATTAATAGTATTCTTGCTGAAGAAGATACCAGATTTGTCGAGGCTAATAGTTGGCCTATGTGAAAACTATAGTTTATGTATTGATTGAATGTATTGTCTTAACCAGACAAAATATGCTATTACATGTTTATACAGAGAGAGAAGGAAAATATCACACGTGACAGAAAACATGTGTGACAGTAAGACTTAACTCAATAGGATTGAACTTGACTAATCTGTTAGAGCATAACTCGGTTGAACCCACCAAGCGTTGGTATGTCAAGTTTGGTTGTCATATTTTAGTATCAAAACTCATCTAGAGTCGTTTGATTGAATACTAGAGTCAACTTCGTTTAGGTTAGACTAGAAAGTCTAGGAATATTGATACATAAAAGTATTACTTCGAAGACCTGAAGAATGTGAAGAAGTAACGACTACAACGACGACATCATCCTTCCTCTTGAGGTTAGTAATATTGACTTGATCTTGTTTCCATTCGTAACATGCGAAGATGTATATAAATAATACTCTAGTGTTTAGACTTGGTCATGACATTATGATCAAAGTGTCAAGGAATTTATTGAATTACAAAGTATAACGCTTATCTTTTGAACTTCGTAAATACGACATCGACATAATCTATTTTGTATATAGTTATTTGATTATGTGTGCATTATATAGGTATGATTTCATCCTAGTAAATAATGTTTTATAACATTTGTTTAAAGAAAGTACATATATGAACTTGTTTCATAATCGAAAGGAAATCATGATTGGTCAGGTTCTTTATTGAATATCTTTTGAATGACCAATATAAGATGACAAGGTAGAACATATCTTAACTTGTTGAGATTTATAGTATAACCGGTCATAGCTTATATAATATAGATAGTTGTAATCGGTCACGAGCTACATTGGAAATCAAGGTGTAACCGATCACAAGCTATATTGGAATGCAAGTTGTAACCAGTCACAAGTTACTTTGGGATCCAAGGTATAACCGGTCACAAGATGAATTTGGAAGTTAGTTGTAATCGATCACAAGCTACCTTTGGGAAGCAAGGTGTAACCAGTCACAAGCTACTTCAGGAAGTAAGGTGTAACCGATCACAAGCTACCTCTGGGAAGCAAGGTGTAACCGGTCACAACCTGGTTTGGGAAACATGGTATAACCGATCACAACTTACATTGTGAGGTTGGTACAACCGATCCCAGGGAGGAAAACCGAGTTTCCAATATTCACATATCTCTTTATTATTTATTTATTGTTTTTTTATTAAGGTTTTACACTTTTAGTTGGCAACCGAGCTACAAGCTGGGCACCAACCCCATTCTGAATAGCAACACCCAACCTATGAAAAATAAATCTACCTGGACCGCTACCAGCATCATTACTAACTAAACAATTCTTCAAACGCTTGAAAAAACAAATAGTATCTTCACCAAGCTCCCTTAAAGTAGTGAAAGCTAAAACACCCAAACCATAACCATGTGAGGCACATTCGTCCAAGTATTTAGTACGTTTACGCGAAATTGCCCTTGAAATGGCTTGGCCTGGAATAAAGGCACGAACTCCCTCGCCAGTGAAAGGAGAGACGCCTGTGACATCCATACACACGTCTTGGCCATTTTCCCAGTTGAGAACAAGAATGTCCGCCGGGCGTAAATCCTTGTTATCATCAGACAGAAAACCAAGAGAAACTTCTTTGCACGCAGGTACACCAGCCTTGTAACAAATATCAGCAATTACATCACGAACCAAGTCATGTCGAAACTTAATTCAACATCTTTATCACAGTGAAGCGCATGATCCCCAAAAATATCCATAGGTTTATTACAACACGAGCATAAACCATCTTCAGCAAATAAGGGGATACCAAGACGATAACAAACTACAGCTTTGAACTGTCTGGGCCCAAGGCATTGATCCAACCCACTGATTGGAACAACTAGTAGGTAATCTTGTGCGTGTTTTACACGGTTGCATTGCCACAGAATAGAGTCTCTTACAGATAGTAAAAATTGGACAGGGATTTTCTTCTTAACTGCATCAAAATAAGTGACTGCCAAGGAGTGAATAGAGAGGGGGGGGAGTGTTATCGACACAATAAGTTGAAGGCAAACCACATACCTGAATAAAGTTCTGAAAAGCCGTCTGGTAAGCAGATGCATTGTCTGGTAAAAATAAGTTACCAAGAATAACCTTCCGCATCGGAGCAGCCTGACTCTGGGAAGCAAGATAACAATAGCTGCGGGTGTCAGACATAGTATATATACCAAGAACACCATCCTTGATAGGAAGGGTAGCCAATCTTTGTTGAAAAGGCCCAAAACCATCTCTATCTCCCGTGATTAAAAACCTCAAATATTGAAGAAGATGGTCGTCATAAAGATCAGTGGATTTTTGTAAAGCTGCAGGATTGGTGGTACGCATCGCAAAGTATAATATGGACACACCGACGCAATTGCGAAGTAATAGCATCTCGCTTTGCGGGTCTTTGAGTTTTTTGATAGCAGACATTAGCTGAATGGTCTTGTTTACCCTACTCAAAACTATGTCACTCATGAAATCCAAATCCAAACTCACAGGACCGCCCAGAAGTTTAACACCGTTGCTGGGTCTACCAATATCCTTGGGAAAAACACCTTCAACAATGCTATGAGGATCAACTGTAGGCCAAAATACTTCAGTTTTCTTAATATTCAGATGCAAACCCCTACACGGGCCTTCATATTCTATTATGCTCAAAGCTCTAGCAACCTCAAGCGAATCACCAATGATAGTACCATCATCCAAGTATCAGGTATGCAGGTCAAGTTTACAGCGAGAAGCAATGGACTTCACAAGCGGGTGAAGTGTCAGAGCAAACAAAAGGGGACCGAGAGGATCACCTTGCTGAACACCAAGGGCGGAAGACAAAATGTGTTGATCATAGTACAGTTTAGCAGGCCTAGCATAACAGAACTCAAACCAACGAGAAATACCTGGATAATGAAGCCGGACCTCCTTAATGAGATGGGATCTTCACACCATATTGAAAGCATTCGAGAAGTCAATAAGCAACATTGACATCTTGTCTGAATGACCCTTCAACTCCATCAAACCATTAACCGAATGAAGAATGCTTTCCCCTCCAACCGGCATACCAACACCAAATTGGTGATCGCCTAAATAACAAGTCATTGCCTTACCGACAGAAAAGGCAGCTACCTTGGAAACCAAACGACGCCAAATAGTTCCAACCGCAATAGGCCTAAGTCCTCCTCCTGGCTTGAGTAGTGGCGTAAGAGGTGCACTGGCAATGTACTCACCTAGAGCATTAAGGCATTTGCCTGCCAACCATAGGTTGACTACTCCTGTAATCGAAGCCAATAACTCATCTGCAACTGCCGTTGCTGCCCCACTCAAGGCATCAACTAGATGTTGTGAACGGAAGCCATCACGACCACACGAAGTACCTTTTGGGAAACTCTTGATGGCACCCAAGACCTCTCTTGAATCAACCGTAACGGGGTCACTGCAAAAGCCTGTATTCGGAATGGAAGGTGGAGGGGCAGCCAGATGTTTGGATTCAAGTTCAGCCAAGGTGTTATCATTGCGGGGGAAAATACCATTCGAGGACAAAACACGAATTGCAGCTGCATAGTGTCCATAACCGATCTTCTTTCGGCAGGCACTCAAGTTGGCAACTTCCGGCTTCTTCTCAATGTCTTTTTTAGTGTGTTGATGGCATGACTGATGCAATAACTTTGAAATCAGCTAGTAACACCCATTGGGTTCCTTCCAAACCAATAAAGCTTACTGAATCGCAGCTACTTGGAGTCTCTTCCTATTGTTCGACTTCTCTTCCGCTGATCGTTTGGGTCTGTAGAGAGACATGGTGCAAATTGGGAGGAGTAGGAGTCGTAACCAAGCAGTCAAATCAGCCGGCCTATTAAGCACACTATCAAGGTAGGTCTTCAAAGTACGGGAAAAACTGAGTTTGCAGTGATGCGGTATACTGGACACAGTGGTGAAATGCCGTTGGAAAACAACATTGAGAAGTTCAGTTGACAAAAAGAAGGATTTAGACTCCATTGCATCAACAGAACTCACCTCTATAAAGGAAACTTTAGCTGCAGCAGTCGGCCTGTTCAAATCCGGAAAGACTTCACTCGACGGCTTGCCAATACCATGGATGATGAACTCTGCAGAAGTACCGTTGAAGGGACCATGGATGATATCACAGTGATCGCCTTTAAGTCCTTTGCAGGGAGATCTCCAAGCGTGCAAGTTCATGCACGTACTGCACAGCCACATGCGAAGCTGTAGGAGAACTCTTTCGACATATTGATAAACTTGCAGGTCATCGGCAATGGAAGCTCTACAGCTGTTCTTGTTTGCAACCGAGAAATGCTTACTCTGCAGGTGACTAATGATATAACCCCTGGCATATCCCCTTCCATTTACTCCGTCTTGGCATCCATGGAGATGTTTGAACGGACAATGGTAATATCCATTCTGCTCCTCATCTGTAGTGGATGTAATCGTGTGATGAAGCTCTGCAGTCTGAGAAGATGGAGGCGACGACTGGGGTGAGGAAGATGGTTGAAATCGAACAGCAGCAGACCGAGCAGATGCAGGCATGATAGAGATAAACGCCAAAAACCCTAAAAAGAAAAAGAAAAAAGAAAAAACCCAAAAACCCTAAAAGAAGTTGTAGCCGCGACTCAAAAACACCGTGGAGAACAAATTGAAAATCAAAAGGAAGACGAAAAGGAGAAGAAATCAAATCAAATGGGTGCCGGGAATGAGACCAATCCATTGAAATCCCTGGATTTCAATCGCCATACATTGTCGCCGGAGCTCATTGTCGCCAGTCTGAAATCAAATCTCTTTATGTTTTGTGTGAAGCTTAGAATTAGGGTTTGCTGAGAAACTTCTAGATTTCGACATTATTTGAACATGTACATAACTCTTATCATTTATTGTTCAAATATATTCCTTGATACTCAAGGTGATCCCATATCCGAAAAAGTGAAAAACATTTAATTATGATTTTCATCATATATGTTTTAATTACCAGCAATTAAAGCATATCCTCTGGTAAATATTATTAGTTGATGTGCTAGTCTAATAATAGAAGTTTTCTATGAGAGTTTTCGGAAATATGGTTTGGCATTTATGCGGAAATAGGAAAACCAAAATTAGGTACTTTAATGTGAATATCTTGAGAATATTTTCGGTTTTGGAATTTCCTTGGTGTCCAAACAACCTTTGTGTATAAATACTTGAGTTTGCATTTCTTGTAAACTATCCTAAGATCAAGACAAACTTCATTCTTGTTGTTTCTGGTGGAGCCGTCTATCTGGAGAGGAAAGTATCCTAATTAGGTGAAATCTCTTACAACCGTTCGTTTAAAGAAATCTGTGGGGTCAAGAAGCTATACGAGTACCGTTGGTGGGAAACTAGATAATTGCATTGTTATTGTAGTTTTTGATTATTGATTTGATTGACTAACGGTTCTTGAAACTTTGATTGCACCTAGTTTATTTATTCGTGGGAATCTTCTCTTCTGATATAAGATTTACTCAAACTAGATCAAAGTATTTACGGGATCTTTAGAACCATTTTCGGATCTAAAGACATCTTGTGATAATCCACTGTTAACATACTTTGTTCTATGCGTGATTGATCACATGATTTCAAATGGTGTTGTGCAGGTTATTGAAGACAAACGAAGATTTGAAAACGATGAAGTTTTTCTTATTAGTTTTCGTATCTTGTGAATTGTGTGCACAAACCTTGATCGACTGGGATCCAACTAGAATCGTGTTTATCTTTGATAGACTTGATTGATTATTGGCGTGAGATCGGCACCACCTTATAGTTTCTCTTTGATATCTATATTGATTGATTGCAAATATATAGTTTGATTATTTCGGTAATCAAAAGATGGATTGATCTAACCAGACAAAGGAATTTATTAGATTAAACAGAAGAGCCTTTGTCAACGACTCATAGTATCTTATTACCAAGATCGAATAGAGTGGTTACCAAACAAATTTATCCTTTACAGTTTGGAATACAATCCAAAGGATTGGTGATTCACGTGGGTGACTCTAGAAGTCGAAGGCGCAGGGATACTGAGGAAACTAAGTAGGTAGGGGTAGTCTGCTTGGTCTCATCTATATGAAGTTGGTATTAAATTTTGTATAGCGGCTTAATTCTGAGAATTTTCAAAACTGGACAAGGTCCCGGGGTTTTTCTGCATTTGCGGTTTCCTCGTTAACAAAATCTTGCTGTGCTATTTACTTTATTTTTTCGCATTATAATTATTTATTATAATTAAAGTAAATTGCACTTGTACGTTAATTCCGTAATACTTGATATTAATCCTATAGGGTTTCGGTTATTACCGAACCTATTATCAAGTGATCACTTCGTTGTCGTATCGTCTCGATCTTGAATCCATAGTCAATCACACAAGTGATCTTGTTGTTGTATTGTCTCGATCTCTTATCCATAGACGATCACATGAAGTGTGTACTGAAGTTGTTGTATTGTCTCGACTCAGTCCATATAAGATCACACTTGGTAAAAGACTTGTAGGTTGATAAATAAAAGATTGTGGTGTATTTGGGTACCCTCGTATTTTCATAATCTAATATATCCCCTCAAGCTGATACTGACAATTAGTAAAGCTTGAAAAAAAAACATAAAAACAAATACACAACTCTTTAAAACAGAAGGGAAAAACAACTACAAAGATCAAAAAAGAACTATGTTGCAGATGTACTAGCTACACCAAAGAAGCTAGAACTAAGAAGCTGAGCCAGCAACCTGGAGAAAACTGGATAACAAAGGCCCTTTTGTGAAGAGATCAACCAACTGATCCTCACTGGCAATGTGATGAATCTGCAAGAAACCATTCTCCACTAGTTCTCATACTGCATGGAAAACCGGATTAGATGCCAAGGCTATTGCACTTGTATTGTTACAATACAATAAAAATGGATGATTAATAGAGATATGCAAGTCAGATAACACATAAGATAACCACTGTAATTCTGCAACAACAACAATCGAACTTTTATATTCTGCTTCAGCAGAAGATCTTGAGACAGTGGGTTGTTTCTTCAGAGACCAAGAAACAAGATAGGAACCCATAAACACTGCATGACCAGTAGTGATTCTCCTTGTATCAGGGCATTCGGCCCAGTCACAATCGGAATAGCCCTTCAAAGAATGAGTATTTCCAACTTTCAAAGCAAAACTACAGCCCAAAGTACCTTTTGCATATCTCAATATCCTCTTGACTAACATAAGATAGACATCAGTTGGTGCATGCATAAATTGCGAAATGTAATTGATTCCAAAGCAAATATCATGCCTGGTGAGTGTGAGATACTGAAGACTACCAACTATAGTGCGATATTCGACAGGGTCTTGTAATAACACACCATCATGTATTGAAGCTTTAGTGGACTTGACCACTTGTATGTCACATGGATTTGATTCTAACATATTTTCTCTGGATAATATAAGTCAATAGTGTATACTTATTCTGTGTAAGTAAAAACTCAGAAGTAGTTGTGTAAGCCTAATCCCCAAAAATACTTCAAATCACCAAGTAATTTCATTGCAAACTCATCACTCAAAGACTTAACTAGATTTTCAATCAAACTAGATGAGCTACCAGTCAAAATGATATCGTCAACATATAGTAGGAGCACCATCATACAAGAAGAAGTAGTAAAAACAAACATAAAAGTATCACCGGCAGACTTTTGAAAGCCATATGATAATAAAAAGGAAGTAAACCTATCATTCCGTGCACGTGGAGCTTGCTTAAGACCATAAAGACTCTTTTTCGAATGACATAATGATCAAAAAATTGATAAGAAAGAAGAAATTGATGAAGGATTGGTCAAGAACACATAACAAGATCGATGAAAAACAGATCGAATTAGGGTATTGAACAAGATCTGACTTATGTTGAAAAGATCTTGAGAAAACCAGATCGGAGAAAAATTTGATTAATTTTGGGTTGGATCGTAACCGAATGATACCATGTGAAAACTATAGTTTCTGTATTGATTGAAAGTATTGTCTTAACCAGACAGAACAGCCTATTATTACATGTTCATCCAGAGAGAAGGACAAGATCACACGTGACAAAACATGTGTGACAGTAAGACTTGAGTCAATATAATTGACTTGACTATTCTAATAGCCTGAGGAGCTGAAGATCTTGAAGATGTCTACTAGGTTGTTAGATTCAACC
The DNA here is from genome assembly GCA_023531295.1 of Papaver armeniacum. Classification (NCBI taxonomy): domain Eukaryota; kingdom Viridiplantae; phylum Streptophyta; class Magnoliopsida; order Ranunculales; family Papaveraceae; genus Papaver; species Papaver armeniacum. The sequence continues at coordinate 50,927 of JAJJWW010014988.1, read as the reverse complement.
ATATTGATATTACAAAAGACCATGCAATCATCAGGAAAAAAAAGACCACTATTTTAAGCATGACCTCCCAGGGATATCTTGTTTAATTGTCAACGGTGTTCAACATTGTAATACCGTAATAGTAACAAGGGAAGTGGCAGAAACATTTATTCTCTTTTAGTACAAAAATACACCTGCACATCTTTTTCTTCGATTCTCTTAAAAATGGGAATGGTTTCCACTCATGGACGAAGCTCATTCAGCTGTTAAGGGGTTTTTCACGTATGGGACGTCCTTGTAGGCTGCATATGGGGGAAGATCGAGAGCTTCCTTAGATATTTTTCCATCCTCATGAATCTTTGATATCAAGCTCTCTATAGAAGAAAAATTGGCCTGTGCATATCAACCAAAGAAAAAAATGATTCAGGGCTGAGAGTTAATGAGTAAAACGCCAAACGGGTATGTAGTAAGTCTAAGTTGGGTGGAAGATAAACAAAAATAATACCAAGTTTGTCTGTTCCATTTCCTAAATTTCGTTATGAAAACCTCCAGGAGCTAAAATGAATTAGGTATGGGTGCTAAGATGTGTAAACTAAACCCATGGTGAGCAGCAAACTGAATAAAATCCCGAGTATTGACTATGGTTCCAGGTAGTTCTTCCTATTACACTCCTAATATTAGGACTGGCCTATTACACTCCTAATATTTAGAAAATAGATATCAGTACCTCTGGTCGTATATAGCCAACAATGGCAAGACGTAGTTCTTCCCCATAGAAATCCTCATTGAAATCATGAAGCAGCCAGGGTTCCTGCGGAAATAACATATTATGCTATGTCAGGATATCCAACAAGGACTAAACAGAACCACTTGGTAATTGTAATAGACACTTACAATAGTCTTTTCAGTGTTATTGAAGTATGGGTTCCAACCAATACTCATGACCATCTTATAGACACCTCGAGTTGATAATCCGGCCCAACCAAAGTATACCCCAGATGGGTGGTAAGAGAGGATATCTGACCAGCCTTCGGTTGATAAATTTGCTGAAAGAAGTAGGAATTAAAATTTGTTGTTACCGAAATACGGCATAAAAACATTATCTCCTAAGATAGACAACGAGTAAATCAAAGGAAGAAACATCCTCACAATCATAGTGTCATAATGTAGCAATATGACCAAGTCAATTCATAAACATCCTCATACCTGTAGGAATTCCAAGTACCTTTGAGCCACGCCCATAGCCTTTAATGACGGGGCCTCCTATATACCATGGTTCAATAGGTAAAGTACCGTTGATCCCTGAAAGATGAAACAACAGCTTTCATGCCACCATCTAAGAGGTATGCACTAGGAAATGAAGAAAAGAAAAGGATTGAAAGAAGTTTAAATCATACAGTCTTGAAATGGGGGCAAGCCCCAGATTTCTGGACGCAGGTCGAGCAGAGAATTGATCACCTCATCAGCTGAAGTATAAAGATGAGAACTTTTCGGAAGTGATGGTACGGCAACTACTTCCATTCCAGCAGCCTTAGCACCTCCAACGTCAGGTCTGGTCAAGGTGAAAACAATCTTGCATTAGTAATGGCAATAGTAATACGACATAACTAATCAGCTATGCGTCTCACCATTTAATTCTGTCATGGGGAGAGCAAAGCCTCACTACTTTTGACCATTAAGGTCAGTTACAACATAATTGACCTTGAACCACCATCAGTATTAATTGTCACATTCCAAGAGTTTAGAAGTCCACCAGTTTTTTTACTAAACAACAGTTAACCCAGTTGCTCACTATGTAACTTATTAGATTAGCTGTGCATGACCAAGTTTGCAGTGAGCATGAAATCAATATCTCTAAAAACTAAAAAGTTTGTAAGAAAATAAGATCTCAGGGAACACCAAGTAGTATTTCATCCGAAAGACATATCTGGCATATGGTCTGAACATGATTATTCCATTAGAAACTTAAGCAGGTAAAAAATACTTAAAACAACTTACACTGAATCCTCAATGACAACGCAACTGGAAGGCTCAGCATTCAACAACTTAGCTGCCTCAAGGAATCTTAAGGAGAAAATCAAGCAACAAATGCAGATTAGACGTATATATGGAATTTATCCACAGTCAAGAATAAAAAAAAGATAAAGCATCTCACATTTCTGGAGACGGCTTTCGCATCACTTCGTCACCACCAATGATAGCAGAGAAGGATTCTTTCCAGCCTAAACATACACATAATGAGATGGTAAGATCAAATGTATTAAATGAATCTCTAAACTAGTATCTGGTTGCTTAAGATAGGATAGATCTATGGCGGAACCTGACCTTCGTGATAGGACAATTTAGTTTCTATGCTTTCCCTAGGAGAATTTGAAACCAAAGCCATGGGTACACCATGTCCCTTCAAATGTTTAATTAATCGATTGGCACCAGGAAGAGCTCTAATATTGCACCACCTACAGTAAGCAACATAATAACCCATCTTTGAAACACCTATAGATTGTACAGGCTATTGGTTATCTACATAATATTAAGTGTTTACACAACATAATATACAAGAATGAAAATTTACGCTATATCAGAACTCGTTAGTTGTTGAGCTTTATTCCATTCGTACATAAGAAAGATTTCAGCATATTATGAGTAACATGTCATGGAAACTTCCAGTTAACTAGCTTTGAGCATATCCAATTCAATCAACCATGGTGCACATTAAGAAAAGAATATACTTCACATAGCTAGTTACCGTTCAGAAAACATTGGGGTAATTTCTGACATGAACTCATCAGTCGTGCATGGGAGCTCATAATTCTCTTTTATAGCGGTGGCAGCTTCAATAGGGGTCTTCCCTACAATCCGGTGAGCCACTTTTGCATCCCATTGTTTCCCATACTTCACAAGAAGCATTTTTAAAACATCACCAACAATGCCATCTGTCAAGAAACTGAACGCAAGTTATGCCCAAAAAAGAATAAAAAAAAAAATGAAAAGCTACAAAATCAAAGAGGGCAGCACATAAAACAAGTAATGGTGTTGCTACCCTATATTACTCAAATAAATTAGAATGGTTACCTAAACACTGACCAAGACTACTTTGTAGTACTGGGTACTTATATACTAATATACCTTATATGTGATGCAAGTGGGTGCAAGTGGGGCACTCAGAATGATTTTCCTAACTATGAATTCTTTGAAAAAGATTATTAGAACCCACCTGTGTTAAGAAGAGTACCATCCAAATCTAGGATGACACATGACAACACCCTCCTCAAAGGTGTGGCTGATGCCATTCTTAATACCTTTTAGTGCTGAACTCCAAGCCAAGTTTATATCTTTACTCAAAAGTGCCTATGTAAAAGAAACAAATATTTGAACAACTGGCTGAAAATAGCTTAACAACCATTGATAAATAAGAATAGATGAAATGTACTCTACATGGAGTTCATTATGTTAAGCATCCAAGAGGAATATGGGAACTCAGTAGTGTACATGTAACAATTTTTTACTTTCATTTTAACAAAAAAAACTTATCAGTAAGTAGAAATAAAATAGTAAGATAAGTGTAAAGCACAAACTATCTGCAGGTATAAGCAAATAAACTCAAAGTCCAACATGAAGCAGAAGGTAAGCTTGAACTATGTATGAGTGCTCAAGAAACTGTTCACAAGTCTCACAAGCAAATTATCAAACATCATAGCTACATACTTCTGAATTGGTTATAAATGAGACATTGGAAGTAAATTTTGCTTTTCTGCTTGACAGCATTATACCTTGTGAATTTGAGCATCATCAGTTTCTATCTGTAACCAAATTAAGTGTCGTTGAAGAGTTTAAAGGGAGTGAAACAGATATTTTGAGCTTTCAACTTTTATGGGAAAACCAATCTTTTCAAATCCCACGGGTCCCCGTTGTGGATGTTGACTTATTGGAAAAGGGAGAATACAGTGGATATATCAATTGCACTGTATTGGAAACAGTTATCAAAGTTTAATTAGTTATACAGTACAACAGGACAGTTTGGCCGAGTGGTCTAAGGCGCCAGATTTAGGCTCTGGTCCGAAAGGGCGTGGGTTCAAATCCCACAGCTGTCATTAGTTTTTTGGTTTTTGTTTCCCTAGGCAGTGCATAGGATACATATCTCACTGGAATCCACCTGCACAGACAGTAACAGAAGCAGTCAATGGAGACCTGCGAGGGAAAATCAATTACTTATTTTAGATAAATTTATGTTTAGCAGTAACCCTCTATGGTCCTGCAAGTTCATTAGTAGAGGTTGTAATAAGCCAGCCGATAAGATGGCTAGGCATGCTAGAGTCTTCAAAACTTTGAGAGTCTGGATGATAAATCCACCAAATTTTATTGCAACTCCAATAGAGGAGGATAGAATCTTTGTTATTCAATCCAATCAATACTAAAATTTCTCTTAGCGAGCAAATTGAATTTTAATCAGTTTGAACACTATAAAAAACAAATTGTATTAGTTCTTCGTCGCGGATCTTGGTTTATGCAGTTTCTAGTACTTTCATCAAATATATTTCTCCCCAGATTTACGCCAAATTGAAATTTGTTCCTCTTGCTCAGCTGACCAGATAAACTGAAACTCTAATTACATCTCTAACGCATCTGTACCAACAACAGCCTCCTTGACTTTCTGTGTTGAATCTTTAGTAGCTTCCCAAGCATCCTTGGCAATTTCTTTCGCTTTCTCTCCCACATCTAATACACTCTCTTTAGCTTCCTCACCTAAATTAGATGCAGTCTCAGTTGCCTTCTCTGTTCCTTCTACTACGTTATCTTTCACCGATCCCGCCACATCTTCAGTCTTTTCTTTCAATTCTTCACCCTTTCCTTTCACATTCTCTATCGATTCCGACGTGTTATCTTTCAACTGGTCTAGTAATTCTCCTGCCTTCGCTTTGGTTGCTTCAATATTTTCTGTCACATTAGCAATTGCACTGTCAGACAGTTCTGTTGCTTTTGCAATGCCCTCATCTATTTTCTCTGCTGCTTGTTCAGCTAATGAATCTTTAGCTCTGCACTTCATTTCTTTAGCTGCCATGTTCCTGTCCTGCAATCATCAAAAAATTATACTATTAGTAAATGAGAAATGAATAGAAATCTAGAATGTCTTATACAGTTATAGGGTTCTAACTTTAAGATTTTATCAGTACTTACTTGGTTGGGATTGAAACTTGAGACTTGAATAGAGGAGAAGCTAACTCTCGAGACTTTGAGGAATGATACAGATGATGAAGGAATGCAAGTAGATGGGAATGAACCGGAGATGTTCATTACTGCAGCACTCTTTGTGAAACTGATTGTTGCCATTGTGAAGGTGTTGAGCTGTTCTTTTTTCTTCTTTCTGTTGCTTTTAAAAGTTTGTTAAGTAAATGAATTGTCTCTCTACGGTTTAAATAGGAAATTAAATATCATGGTGAAATCGAGCAACTGCTGTACAGGAGTAAGACAGTTATCAAACATTCAACTTCTACTGCCCGACATGATCTTATGGTGATAATACGTAACACACGGTTCATAGTGTTGTCACTTGCATCCACAACTTTGTGGAAGTTTTAACCGGACCACAACCACATGTCTCTCTCAGAAGATGATCCCATCCTTGTGCATCTCAAAGAGGATATTTATAGTTACCGACCTCTTTTTTGGGATGCTATCTTCAGAATGAGGCAAGGATTTGACATCTAGCAAACTACCAGCCTTACACAATTGATTCACTTGCAAGTGCAACTATGCAAGAAACACAGAAACAAGTCCCTACAACACGTATCTGCACAGTTTTATTTCTTCTGATTATTGTTATGAGTAAATGCGAACAGCACTTTTAGAGAAAGTCATAAATCTTTGAGAATTCAGATAAACCAAATGAATAAGAACATATTGATTTCTTGGAAGATAAAAGAACTTCAGATGTTCAGAACAAAAAGAAAGAAAGAAAATATTCTTAGATTGTTATATTTGAAATCCAAGTTGGTGGAGGCCAGAATAACTGTGAACACCCTGAATTAGACACTAGAGGACCGATATTGCCACTCTCTAGGTTAAATACGCCAATGTCAGTGGCAAATGTACCGTCTTCTTCATTGCTTGAGCGGGCAAATTTATCTGTATAATATATGCAACTTCCTTTACATCCTGAAAAATCATTAGCTGAGGCAGAAAATGAGCAATTGTCACCTAAGAATAAGACACGATCATCCAAGCTTTTTAATTCGACCCAGGTCTGCAAGTCTTGATTTAGCTTGTAGACTTTAAAACAGACTGTGGACTCGGTAATACAAAGATCACTCAGTGCAACAAGAGGGTCATCATTGTGATCATTACCAGGTTCTTCATCAAGACCGGTGCTTAGATATCTGTCAACCATTAATAGTTCTCCATCTGATTCCACCAAATACTTCAAATCACCACCATATATAGGATGTGCAATCTCTGAAATGGTTAGAGATGGGTTAACAACTACAGCTCTGCCGCGGCTATCCACTGCATAGAATCCACCTTTGTAACATATAACATCATCAAAAGGGGATATAAATTCATCAATTATAGCCCATGAATTGTCTATAGATCTGAAGACAGCTAATTTTCCTGACACATGTATGGTCATGATCGCATAATCGGTGCCAACACTCCAAGGAGGATTTGAAGAGAAGACAACTTTCTCCATGTACAAATCACCAGTATATGCAGAGGGATTGGTATATGGTGGGTTATCAGTAAAACGAAGGACAAACTCTTGAGCCAACTCCAAGATTTGAAAGTTGATTGAATCAATAATCTTTGGTGAGGTAGGATATGATGGGTGAACTAGGTTTCCAGTTAGAGGATTCAAAAGATGTAGCATGTCGGGACCATCTTGCTCAAGTTTGATAAGCCAAGATGTTCCTGTTTGCTGACTCTCTGGTGGTCCAAGACGTAATATTAATCTTCTAGAGAGATAAAAGAGACCAAGGTTAGACATACTGGTACCGGTAACTTTCGGGTGAATGGGAATACAATTAGGGAAGCAGTAGAACAGAGGATATGAAACTGATGATCTCCATGATGAGCAGACAGACCGCATTCGAAGAACGTCAATATCAGAGTTCAGTTTTTTCGCAATATTATACAACAGTTCTCCAAGAAGCTGCGACCACTCGGCCATTATTGACTTTCTTCTCTAATAAAAGAACAAAAGAAATATAAGTATGAGGGAACTGGTAGTATATGGTTAAGCTATTAAACAATAACAGAACATAAGAAATTGGCGAAATAAGACACTGTCCTAATAAGTACAAAGACTAGAGCGTGCGGTATTTGAAAAGTGGCACGAGAATCCCCATCTCGGTTGAGATTTATTTCCTTGTTAATTTATTCATATGAAGGATTTCTTAGCCATCAGCTCAACCAAAAGCAGCAGAAAGAACCAATATAGTTACTAAATTCCCCTAGTTACTAGGAGTTTCAGACTGAAAGCTAATTAATAACATGTCAAACACTATTTGCTCCCAATTGAACCAGTAGCAGAGCTGGCATAGGCCACAAGCAACTTATTCTTTTGGCGCTGGCCCTCAAAGCCTATTTTGACCTTCTGAGGCTAGTTCCCTTTAGGTACATATATTGACAAAAAAAAAATCAAACCTTAGAAGGATTAAATAGACTTCAAGAGGCAGCAGCCGTCGGGGGATATTAACAGACCTTACGTGAAACACCTTACTTTACATGATAAACCTTCCTGACACCCAACAACACTTACTAAAATCCCCTAGTTACTAGGAGTTTCAGACTCAAAGCTAATCAATAACATGTCAAACACTATTTGCTCCCAATTGAACCAGTAGCAGAGTCGGCATAGGCCACAAGCAACTTATTCTTTTGGTGCTGGCCCTCAAAGCCTATTTTGACCTTCTGAGGCTAGTTCCCTTCTTTGTTCATAAGCATACCCTTGAAATTAGGGTACATATTGACCAAAAAAATCAAACCTTAGAAGGATTAAATAGACTTCAAGAGGCAGCAGCCGTCAGGGGATATTAACAGACCTTACGTGAAACACCTTACTTTACATAATAAACCTTCCCGACACCCAACAACACATTTAATTCCTCCCTAGTTCTCCTCGGGCATGAGCCAGAGTGGACGATCCGGTCAATCATAAAAGCTTCACTGCAAGGGTACTATAGGCTAGATGGAATGTAAGCCAAGTTGTGTTTCTTCCCTATCAAATCCAAGGGAAGTTCGAAAGACAAGGAGGCTACATAAACTCTAGCTTATGAAAAAGTTAGGTGCTGATGGGGGGAGACATCTAATCAGCACCGGACCGTCAATAAGCACAGCAATTTCAAAACATTCATTCAATTGTGGTTAAAACATCTTAATAACGCTATAAAACATGCTGAGGCCCGACTCTCATATATTTTACTTTTCTTGTTAAAAAGATGGTGTTTTTTATTCTTGGTCTATGTACACTTAGTCAAACACTATAGCCTAATTCAGGTAACGACGAACCCTTTCTGAAAATAGTGGAAGTCAAACAAAAGACATATCGGTCTAGCAACAAGTTTAGTTAGCTTAGCAACAACAATTGAGCAAAGAGAAACTCAAATAATGCAAACAATGATGCTAGACATACCGGGGAGAACCCAGGGGTTTCTCCAGGCTTTGTCACAGTTTCATAGGCCCTGCATCCCCAGGAGAGATTAACAGGGCCATGGCAAATCCCATGAAGCTAAGAGAATAGGGACAAATTCGAGACTTCTCCCTCGGGACATCTAGAATTACTGTTATTTAAATCATGAGGGAATCCATGGGGAGCCAGAATAAAAAAAGTGTAGGGTACATATGTACAGGTGATAGCAGTGGGAATGAACTTCACCCTCCAACGAGAGTACACATTGATATACTATTTGCTTTGTCAATTGACTACTGTTTTTCTGTTTTCATATGATAATCCAACATAATTTCAATTTTAGGAAGACAAAAGTGAAGTAGAAACGGAATCCACGTTATCTAGAACTGTACCTAAAAAAATTATCAGAACTTGAAAAGGGGATCTAATATCAAAAAAATTCAGATCAGTTATATTGAGCAAACACTATCAAAACAATTCCTAGAAACAAAGCAATGTGGTTTATTCCATCACCCTAAAAATTATCACGAATCTTGATCATCCCTAAAAATTACCAAGTACTACAATTATACCAATTATAATAAAGAGAAACAAAATTCCATTAGAAATCCAATCTTATAGAATCATAAATATACGATCAATAAAGAAAAGAACAAATTAGATCAATATATTACCTATGGATGACCTAATTTCCACTGAATCTATTCATCGTATTCCCGTCCGGAGAAATTAAATGGAGTGAACTTTTTCAACCTCTATTATATATGGAGCACTTTGTCAATAAAAAGACGATTTTGTCCTTTTCCTGAAGGCCATGTGTTTGATGATAAGTTTACAATGAGAACGGAACCAGAACCAAACTAGACCAAAATCAGAACCGGTCTTTGCATCCACAGACAAAATGGCGCTCATGCAAGAACGAAGTGAACACTTGGCAGTTTGGCACAAAGATTAAAGTCTGAAAAACCCTCTTTACCACCTTAAATCTTCAATATTGTTAATCATAGTCAGAAAAAGTCCGGTGTTTTTCAAGCTTTATTCTGTTCTGCTTTCTAAAATCCAAAAAAAAAAAAATGTACAAGCCTGATTGGTCAGAGTTACCCAGAGAGCTAGTAGCAAAGATATCTGAACACTTAAACGACAAAGTTAATGTTCTTCGATTCCGTGCAGTTTGTACTACATTCCGATCTTCTGCAAACTTAGTTCCACCATTAGCTCTTAAACTCCCTTCTCCAATAAAATCCATTAACAATGAAGAAACCCCATCTCGTTTTTGTGTTCTGTTAGAAACTACAATCTACGCTGTTCGACTTCGTAATGAAGCTGGTAATGGCAATGGTGGTGGTGGTGGTGATGATTCTCAAGTATGGGTAATCAAAGTTGAAGGAAAAATCGGGAAACAAAAAGTTGTTCAATTGGTAAACCCTTTATCCAGAGTTCAAATCAAACCATTACCAAGAAAATTTCCAAAGGTATTTCAGTTATTAGATTTCCATGTTGTTGAATTATGTAAAGAATATGTTCTTAAACATCCACTTTCAGAGTTACAAGAAGCATATCTTGTTCAAATTCCAAATTCTCAATACAGTGTTGAAGTTAAAGAACTTTATGTAGGCGAAGTAGATGTTAAAAAAGTTGTAGTTTTGTCATCAAACGCAAATTTACCAACAAATGATGATGTTTATGGAGTTATGGTTCTTTGTAGAGAGGGAAATTTAGCAGTTTTTAAGCCCAAGGAGAATCAGAAATGGGATGTGTTAGACGGTTATCGATTTAGAGATGTTGTTTCGTATAATGGGAATTTTTATGCTGTTGATAGTGCTGGTAGAGCTGTAGTTATTGATGCTAATTTGGAACTAAATGTTGTTGCTGAACCTCCGGTGACTGTTGGAAGTGGGACAGATAAACGTTTAGTCATTTCAGATGGAAATTTATTTCTAGTTGACGTGTCTATGTATTGGGGTTCTGATGATTCAGCTGGGGATGAAAATGGTGAACAAACTGAAAGTGATGATGAAGAAATACCGTTGGTATTAGATTACGAGGCTATACCATGTGAGTTTGAAGTGTATAAGTTAGATGAATGTAATCAGAGATGGATTGGAGTCGAAGATTTGGGTGGCCGTGTTTTTGTAATAGGGGAAAGGAGCTCGTTTTCGGTATGGCCAAGGGATTTGTCACGGATTAAAGGGAATTGCATTTTGTTCATGGATGGCTTGTACACTTCATATGGGGCTGAAGAAGATAGAGAGATTTACATTCACAATACAGGGTTATTCAGCTTAGAAGATAAGAAAATTGGACTGTTTGGATCTTTTCCTAGCTATAATCAGTTATTTTGGCCGCCGCCATCCTGGATTATGCCCAATTAGTGAGTGGATACGTATAATTTTTTTGGTTAATTTTCAAACCGTTCTCCTTCATCGATTATCTTGTGTGCTATATTTTGAACGCTTTTACTCTTATAGAGATAACAGATAATAGTATCGCAGCATGTTAGTTAATAAAATGTTGATTGTGGATGGCAATTATCTAACACCGTTCAATAACACTTTTTTTCTTATCCTAGATGAAGCTGCACTTGTTAAAGATGATTTTCAATCTGATGTTGTGTTATCTATGATAGTGTCCTGCTCTGACGAGGTTACTCCTATTCTTGAAAAATTTGTGGTTATTTTGATTTGCTACAAGTCTAGCCATTGAATCGATCTCTTTAATTCTCCAACTTAACTGACACGTATAATCCGATTGCAGGGAAGTGGATATCTCCTTTTGATAGGCTGCAAAGTTAAATAGCAGTGGTATGCGAGACTGTCACCTGTTGTTTTGATATCTTGGCTGTTTTGCGACACGGTTAGTTTTGCTACTCGTTCTGCATTGAGAGATGTTTGCGCTTTCTTGCTCATACTGTGCTGCACTGTGGTGTGTACATACTTGTGCCCACTCTTAAATTTTTTTGGTTGGTTATTTTTGGGGCTAATGTGTAGCTGTATAAACTAGAAACGAAAAGTACCAAATGACTAGTTACCATCAACTGTTTTTCCTCTGTTGCTGACAGATTAATGTAGTGTACATGTAGTACTTGTCCTGGATTATGCCTATTACCTTAGTAGGTGCAGTATGATCAAAATGTATTTTGGGTAAAGAAGAATCACCTTGTCATCCCTGACCTGGCTAATTCCGCACCCATGACATGATTTCTAGGCTAGATTCTAGATCCATGATCGAATAGAATCCCCGTAAAATTCAAAATTTGCCAAAATTCACAAGTTCAATATAATTTTTTCACACAAAAGTGACTAACATTATAAATTCTTAGAACCACATAGTATGTTTCCATAGTTCACTTACTGCGGTGTGCATTATGAAAAAAAGCTTAACAGACAACACCAACACTTTACTGGTAAACAGATAAAGAAAGGCGAGGTTTTGGTACCCCAGATAAGACCTTAGCTTTCTGAAGAGTGATTCCAACTTTCTCTGTCATGTCTTGCAAGATATCAGCTGAAAAATCCCATTCAAAGGCATGAAGCAACGATGCTAAAGAGTAATGTACCATACGGTGACCCAATGGCATACCAACGCAAGATCTTCTTCCAGTTCCAAATGGCAAAATCTCAAAATCTTGACCTTTCACGTCAAGCTCCGAACCAAGGAACCGTTCTGGTTTGAACTCATATGGTTCAGGCCATACTTTTTCATCCCTAGCCATTCCCCATACATTCACAAAAACTATAGCATGTTTTGGCACATGAAAACCACATACTTCAGTTGCTTCATTTGTTCGGCGAGGGATCAAGAGAGGAACACCTGGGTGTAGTCTGAAGGTTTCTTTTACGGCTGCTTGGAAATAAGTCAATTTAGAGATATCTGATTCTTCCACAAACCGGTCTTTACCCACAACTTCATCTAGCTCAGCTAGTATTTTCTTGTAAACTTCTGGCTTTCTTAGGATTTCAGTCATACCCCATTCGACAGTACTGGAAGAAGTGTCTGTTCCTGCAACAAACATGTCCTGCACAAACAAAAAGAGTTCAGTTCAGATTCAGAATCAACCTTTGGGCCTTTTTGAAGTACTTTTAGATGGTCAAGTTGTGGGAACTTACAGAGAGCATGCCTTTGATGTCAACCCTGGAGAACTCTTTCAATTCATCATCTTTTTTGTCACTCTTGTAATCCAGAAACACATCCAACATATCTAACCTCCCATTTTCATTCATCTTCAACCCTCTCTTCCTCTCATCCAATCTCTCGTCAATTAATTTCTCAAAGAAATCATCAAATCTTTTCACAACTTTTGAAACCCTTTTTTTGAGTCCCTGTGGATCAAGTAGTTTCAAGAATGGTATTAAATCAGCTAAATTTGGTGCACCCACAACTTCTAGAATTTCCCAAACCATCTGTTTTACTTCTCTTCCTTCTTTCTTTGTAGGGTCGAACAAATTCTTTGAACAAACAAGATTGCTTATGAGATTTGCTGATACCACAAATGTTGAATCTGCTAAGTTCACTTTGGTTTTTGTCTTTGATGCTGAATACAGTGAAAGCAACAATCTGTTCACCTGAAAACATTCATTAAAAAAAAAAAAAACAACTCTGATCATCAGAATGACACCCACGGGAATGCATTAATTACAAATCCGTCACCGGAATGCCATTAAATGTTTACAATTCAAAGCCGGGAAAAAAGTCAGCAACAAATTAAAGGACCCTGTTCACCTACTACGCACGTGACTCGACAAAAACATACCAATAATTAAAACAAGAATCTCTACTTAGAATTACTTTTCCGGTCAACAAGAACAATCAATTCAGATGTAAAAGTTTTAAGATTCAGAGATGAAATGTCACAGAATTTCAGAAAGATACCTGTTGTTTACGAGCAGGTTGGAAGAGTTCCAGAGCACGAGTAGAGAAAAGTTCAGTGGTGAGAATTTTACGAAGAAGACGCCACCTAGCGCCGTACGGCACGAACACTAAAGATGTCGCATCGTAAGTAACGCACCGTACAGCTTCAGTGATTGTACGGCTGGAGAACGTCGTATCCTGGTGTTTAAGAATTTCTTTTGTGATCTCAGGTGATGAGACGACTATGGCTGCTTTCTGACCCATTTTCAGACTGTAAATTGGGCCGTGGACTTTTGATAATTTGAATAGATCTTCGTGAAGACGATCGGTAAGGTATGGGAGATATCCTAATATTGGCCATCCGATTGGTCCTGGTGGTGAATTGCTCCAGTTTCTGCGACGAAATATGATTTTGAGTAGGAAAAGTGCTAGTATGGATGTTACAATAGCTGCAACTGTTGTGGGAGGAAGTGATGAGATGAATGTTGTTGCGGTAGAGAGATGGAGTTTTAGTTGATCGGGTGTTGTGGCTGTGGAGAGAAAATGTTTTACTTGATCCATTGATTTTCTTCTTTTTTGTTTCTCAGTTCTCTGATGACTCTGTACTGTAATTCAGTTCCTTTTTTATATCCGAGTGTATTAACGTCATTGTTGTTTTATAAAGAAAGAAATCTGTCGACCGTAATTACAGTATCACCCTTTGATGTGGGAATTCATGGATCCATCACTACTTTCCTCGCTGACTTTATTCCGGCGTGGGGTGGATACCTAATCTCACAATTGAGTGAAATTTGCTGCCCAAAACCGTCAAATCCGATGTCTTCTGTCACATTTTTGAACGTTTGTTTTTTGTCCCCATCAATTTAATCCGATGTCTTCTGTCACACTATGATAGTTTTAGACAGTACATTTTGAAGCCTTGTTAAAATGTGTCACTGATTAATTGTAGTTTGGGGTAATCTTTTTAATTTATGTTCAAAGGCAATACCCTGGATTGGTTAATATGAATTTTCATCAAAGTGGGGTATTACCGTAAATTATGAGCTCAGGTTAGGTATTAACATTTTCGATTTGTTGAACGTTAAATATTCGCCCACCGGAATCAAGAATTCAAGCGAGAAGCGCGTGGGATATCCACGAACACTAATAAACGTGTAGCTCGTGGGATGGGGTGTAAATCTATGAGCTGCACGGTCTTGTATTAGTAGCCTTGGGAGTACCTTGACCGAATGACCCATATGTAGTAGTACGAATGTATATTTGACTGATGGCGCAGCAAGATTGCTGTCTTTAGATGCATTTCATAGTACATCTTTCTAGAAGAATCCAAATTTTGCCCCCCTAAAAACCGGGGTGCACCTTCCGGCGCTCTTTATTGACTGAAATTTTTATTAAATGGTTTTAATAGTTTTCCTAAAAATTCAGAAAATTTGGTTAGGTAAATGTGTAGTCATACGAATGTAAATGTGACTACTGGCGTACCGAGATGTGTTTAGATGCATTTTGCAGAAGATCTTTCTAAAATACTAACACCCAACACTTTCAAGTCATTTTTCTTTCTCATTGAGTAGAAAGTGTAGTCAATTCTTTTTAATCTAACAACCAAAGTTCTACCTTTTAAGGGACTCTAGGCGAAACACCAAAAGTGAAGGATCTAAAAATATATTATAGAAAACTAACATAGATGAAGTTATATTAGATTATTCAAATAAAAACAGCCAGGTAAAATTAATGCTTATTTCATCAATTTGTTTCTTTTGTAAATAATTTTTTTTCTTCCTTGTTACTATTTCAGATTTCGTAATTTACTTGTTACTATCTCACATTATGACAAGTACCTTGCGTGATCGTATAGACAGATACAGTCAAGAAGATAACAAGCACAAGGTATACACATGGTATATAGAATAGGTATCAAAACCGAACCTAACTATGGGGATCAAACCCAAGTGTTTTCACTAACGTACAAGTACAATTACTTTACTATAACTAAAACAATAATTATAATGCGGAAAGTAAAGTAAAGTAAAAGCACACACCAAGATTTTGTTAAAAAGGAAACCACGAGTTCAGAAAAGCCCTGATACCTAGTCCATTTTTGAATCTCGGAATTAAGCCGCTATACAAAGACTACTACCAACTTCGTATGGTTGAGACCAAGTAAACTAACCCTAGTTACATAGTTCTTTCAGTATTCCTGCGCTACAACCAATTTGGCAAATGCACTTGAATCCTAAGATGGAGTCCACCATCTTAAGTTACTTCACCTGCTTGTGAAGACTTCTTGCACTCAATTCCTTTGGATCATATTCTGAAACAATAAATGACTAATTTGTATTCGGTAACCGCCCTATCAATTTCAAGAAGTAAATCAGAGATTTATTTGAGTTAAACAAAGGCTCTTTCGTTTAATTAATATAAACTCCTTTGTTCGGTTTAGATCAACCAAGATCTAGATTATCAAGATAATCAGATATAGGTTCAAAACCTATCAGATTTGGACCCTGAAGAGAATCACCAAATGATAGATCGTCGATCTATACTACTAGCTATAAGATTTCTATCAAAGATAAATAAAGCTATGTCGGATCCCAACCGATCAAGTGTGTGCACGAAGTAAATCACAAAGATCAAAAACCAATAATAAATCTTCTTGTCTTTAAATCTCCAATGTCTTCAATGTACCTGCACAAATAAACTTGATTCCTTTGTGATCGATCGATCACTCACTGGACAAAGTATGTTAACAATGAACAATCACAAGTCTATCGTCATATCTAAAGACAGATCTGAACCACTGTCAATCTTTGATTTAGTTTGAGTGACCTTATGTCAAAAGAGAAGGCTCTCAAGAATAATCAATCCAGGTGCAATCAAGGTTCAACAACCGTTAGTCAATCAAACTAGTGGATGTAAAACAAGTCTTTAATTAACAGACGTAAGAGATTTCGCCTAATTAGGTTACTCTCCTCTCCAAGATAGTAGTACAAGTAATATTATAAGTCAGCTATCATAATTACTACAAAATGAAGTGTGTGTGTCAGGATAGGTTTGTAAGAAGAACAAACTTCACTATTTATAGACCAGAGTAGATTGGACACCAAGGAATTTCCATAACCGAAAATATCTAAAGATATGCAATCAACTCCAATTTTCGGTTTTGGCTAATTCTAGCTAATATACCGAAATCCCTCATGGATGAAAACTCAATGTTAGATAGTATACAAGTATCCTTTACTAATATATTTTTTAGAGATATGTTTTACTTATTGGGAGAATAGTACATATAAATTTGAAAATCCTAATAAAAAGATTCTCAAACATTTTGGTTTGGGATCTCACCTTGAGTATCAAGGAATATCCTTGAATAATGAAAGATAAGATTTTTGCACATGTTCAAATTACTAATTATGTCGACATCTTGAACTTTCCTATTTTTCAAACCCAATATCCAAATCACATTAACCCTACAGTATAAGTGACTTAGAGAAATCGGTTTTGCCTATTGGGATCGGTTCTACCATGACTTCTAAAAACAAGTTAGGATCAGTTCAACCTTGAATCCCAATATAGGTAGGGATGGGTTCAGGGTCGGACCTGCCCTTAAAGCGAGTAAAGCCTCACTTGAGGCTACAAAAGAAAGGGGGCCACAATTTTTTGAAAATTCCCTTACCCCCATAATGGTACTATGTGTCATGAAAGATGGGTGATACTGATATACGTGTCATGCCCATGTTTATGCACGTCATGTAATCTGTTTATGCATACACCTTTGGCATAATCACATGTATATGATATACATACTTCTCTTATCTTTCTCCTTTCGTCCAAATACATGTACATTTTTTTTAACATAGTACATGTACATGGTACCTACTTGATGTTGTACTTTTTATTTTTTCATTTTCGAAGCAACCTTTATTTAATACTTATTACACTTTCGGATAAAACCTAGTTTACATTCATGAAGCATATTTCAAAAAGAAAAAAAATTGTTTTTGAAATAAAAAGAGAGATTATGAATTTAGTTACTATAAAAATAAAAATAAAGGAAAGACATGATCTTAGGTGTTGATGGTAAATTTTTTTTCTAATCACATATTCCCTACTAATATCCTTTTTAAAACATATCCAAGGAATTGATCTTAGCATGTTATTTGTGATTTTTTTCCCTAGTGACAAGTGCTAACTTTTTTCCTAGTTGTTATATGAAAAATTTGTATTAAGGGGCCACAATTTATTTTTCTGATTGAGGCCACCAAAAAGCCAGGACCGGGCCTGGATGGGTTCTACCTTGACTCCCAATATAAGCTATGATCAGTTCTACCTTGACTCTCTATATAGGTTAGGATTGGTCTACCTTAAGATCTTCAATGAAAACCGGACCATCAATCCTTTTTATTTCCTTTCGACTACGAAACAAGTTCGTACATAAACTTCCTTAAACTCATGTAATTAAACATAGTTTTCTAGGTATGAAATAAAACCTATGTCCAGTATACAATCTAGTAATGAGTTACAAAGATTATGTTGATGTCGTAATTACGAAGTTCAAAAAAAAAACATTATACTTCGTAAATAATATAAAGCACTTATCATTATTGATATATTATTCCTTAACACTTTGATCAAAATATGATGATCAAGTCTAATATACTAGAGTTTCATATATATAACTTCGCATGTTATGTTTTCCAATCAGAAACGACTTGAAAGCTTACGATATATAAATGGAAACAAGTCAAGTCAATATTATTAACCTCAAGTGGAAGGATAATGTCATCGTTGATGTCTATACGTCTTCAGAATCTTCAGAGTAATACTTGTATGTCTCAACATTTCTAGGATTCCTAGTCTAACCTAACGAAGTTGACTCTATTAATCTAATCAAGTGACTTATGAGTTTTGATACTAAAATATGACAACTAACATTGACATACCAACGCTTGGTGGGTTCAACTGAGCAATGCTTTAACAGGTATATGTCCTCAAACTCAACTGATGTTACAAGGAATTCTGATTTGTAGATATTTTATTACTTCAAGTTAAAGATTTGATTATGCTGTATTGGGAACTCAATAGCTACGTAGATGGGGCCAATTGTGTACGATTTCAAATTTAAAATGATTTTCAAAGTTGACGGGCAAGAAGTTTCTTTACAAAGGTTATCTACATCTAAGAAAAAACTTGTTGGTACTCCTAATCTACTTCGAGCATTTAAGAAGAACAATAGAATTTCCCTGCACTTATACTCTCTCAAAGCATCACAATCACCAAGGTGTCAATCAAAAGATATTGTTGAGACAAATAACAGAGAATACAGAGAGACATCACCTGATGCTACACTTGAACGTCTTCGTCAAACTTCACTGGTATAGATACTATATAGTTGATGCAATAAGTTCTTGACATTCCTTCGGGATAGTGGAAAAATTAAAGGGGAAGGAGTTGGTATAGTCATCAATATGACGTTTATGTATTATGTATATTTATATAGTCATATAGATTAGTATTGGTTAGTTGCAGTTGTAACCATCTAAATGAAGTTCTAACCGCATAAATACCCAAAGCCTATATAGGCAACTGATCTTAATGAATAAGCATGTTGAATGTATTGAATTGCATTGTTACATGAAGGAGTTTTGCTCTGTTTTTCTCGAAATAACCAATAGAAAGGCATGGATTTCCTCGAATTAATCTCATTATCATTCTCGTGTTGCACTTTTCTTCATGTTGATTTAGTGGTTGTAACAGTTTGATTCTATGTGTCGTGCTTTAAGGGAAGAACGTCGAACCAGAAACCTAATATGAAAGAAAGAAAAGATAATATGTTATGTCTTCCTCACTTCATATGTTCTTGAATACCGCATTTATCGTTACTGCATTTAGATTGAGTGTTTGTAAAAGAAAAGAAAAATTATCCCCTAGCATATAAATTCCTAGGTCCATTGGTGACAATACCCTGTTGTTTTCTGAAAAACACGATATAAAGTATTGAATCTTATTCTGCTGGCATTGTTGTTACCATATACTACTAACCTTTGTCAATTTATGTTAGCTAAATATTAATCCTAGGAGTCCACAAAAATTAACTCATATAGATAACTTAAACAATCATATATATAACAATAAGGAAACTTCACAAATCTGAATATGTTAAGACGCACTCTAATATTACATGAAAAAAATCCATAACAAATGCCAAATAATATGTGAGATCACCATATGGAAAATGTTTGCTTGACAGTGCAGGACTGAGTTATAAGCTAGAGAGGGACAGCCGTTGGATATTCAGTTTCATTTATTTTCAGTCGTTGATAATTAATAAATAGCTGTCAGTTAATATATTTGTAAAATAATCCCTCTACTTAATTTATTAAGTTTAAAACAACATTTATAGATTTTAATTTTTTATTTCAAAACCTTTTCATTTAGAGAAGTAAAACTCTTTCTTCAACACATTTTCCCCTTTCTCGATCTAGGGAATTTGCTCTGTGCTTTTAAAAGCAATGAATCCATATCGATATATTATAAATGAGTTCAACTCTTGTAAACCTATTGCTGATAATGATTGGGAGACATCACAAGATAAAAATGGTATATTCAGATCGACCACTTTGTGATAATTAATTATGTCTTTCCAATTATTTTAACTTTGTAAACTTAAAACCCCAATTTTCCCAGTTTTTTTATATGTAAGAATACAATAATTAGTGCTAACTAATAGTTTATTAAAAGATATGTTTACTAGTGTGATTATTGTAAACCTTTCGACATGAAGCTGAGTTATAAACTTATAATATAATTTCTTTTCATGTGATACGTACAGAGTGACATACAAACTTTCAAGTAGAGAATATGTAGAAACTGAAGAAATGTATATTGAAGATAGTAAGAACATTAATTTGCTTGATGGAGAAAATGATGATGGACTTCATGATAAGGAAATTACAGCAACCAATGTGAAAAAATTGACGAAAGAGGAACTAAACCTTATCCGACTGCATGTTGGACAAGATTTTGCATCACAAGATGATGCATATGATTTATATAATCGGTTTGCAGGTAAAAATGGATTTAGTATTTGTTGGCATTCTATAAACAAGTCCAGAGTTGAACCTTTTGAAGTGATATGACGCAACTTTCGTTGTAAACGACTGCGTGACCCTAGAGCTAAACTCGTTGAACAAAGAAAAAGGCAGCGAGCAGATGTGAGAAAAAACTGCAAGGCAATGATGATGATAAAGAAGAGAAACGAAAAATGAGTTGTGTCTCGTATTGTAAAAGAACATAGTCATAATATTGTTTCTCCAAGAAAGAGGCACAACCTTCATTCATTGAGATCCCTAAGTAGTAGTTAAAAAAAAGTCATTGTGAACTATCATCTAGCGAGCGTCAAAATAAATCAGATGATAAATTATTTGGCAGTTGAGAATGGCGGAGTTAGAAACATTGGATTTCTTCTAAAAGATGCAAAAATCATTTGAGTACAAGACAACAATTGGAGATAAAACATGGGGATGTACTGGACCACTTCGAGCGTTAACAAATGGAAAATTCATCTTTTTTCTATTCAATTCAAGTTGATTCGGAAGTTCAAATGACTAACTTGGGCAGATGCTAAGTCAAGGATGGATTATTACTATTTTGGAGACTTCGTTTGTTTTGATCTATATAGTTGTTTATGGGTAAAAATCGTTTCCGCCGATTTTGGTAAATTCGGTAGGTGAGTGAGAAAATGGTTTAAACCCTAAACAAATGTGTTGCACGTGAGCACTTTATAGATTCGAGAGATCAATCTGTACAAGTCCGGCCTAAACCAAGAAATGGCCGTTCCAGACTTGCTTCGGTCACAAAGTGGAGGAGAAGGGTTGATTTGGGGGGGAAGCAAAGAAAGGTGTTGAGACCGGAATAATTGGGGAGAGTAGTGTCTCGACTTGTATCGAGAAAGTGAAAGCTTAGGAAGCTTGCAAGAGATGAAAGGTTTTGGAGAGCTTGCAAAGTTGCCTTTTCTCGAGAGTGTTGTATTTTTCTCCCGCCATCGAGACTTGTGTCTGGTGGAAATAGGTAAGACCTATTTATACAAGTCGAGATTGAAACACTACGGACTCATGAAGGAAGAGAGTAAAGGGTGAAATAATGGGAGGAGGTGGTAACCGCATGGTTTTTATGGGTGAAAACGTTTTCACCATTATTTCCTCATTTATTTGACCGCTTTATTCCTATTCATGCTTTATTAATGTGAGCGTAGTGTACGCTGCATCTTTGTGACCGCCAAACCAAGACCCCGGAAAGCATCCCCGGTTTGTGTTGATGTCTCGAGTGTTGGTTGCACCTTGAGTGCAAGTGGCGCCGTGCTAGTGGCGCGTGTGTGGCATGGCATGGAATGCCTTTGTTGCGGGTTGCACCTTGAGTGCAAGTGGCAATGCCAGAGCTACTAGTGGCGTGTGTGGCATGTGCGGAATGCCTTGGTGGTAAGTTGTACGTTGAGTGTTAGTGGCAATGCCAGAGCTGCTAGTGGCGTGTTTGGCATGTGCCAATGTCGTGTACGGAATGCCTTGGTGGTAGGTTGCACGGTTTGCAAGTTAGGCTACCAACGTGGGTTTTGGCATGTGTCAATGGCACGCATGGCCATTAGGGCTACGTCCTGGTAAGAAAAGCTACCAGCGATGCATGTTGGCATGTGCCAATGGCATGCTCGGCCATTAGGGCCATGGCCTGGTAAGAAAAGCTACCAGCGATGCGTGTTGGCATGTGCCAATGGCATGCGTGGCCAATTTGGGTCACGGCCTGGTAAGAAAAGCTACCAGCGATGCGTGTTGGCATGTGCCAATGGCATGCGTGGCCAATTTGGGTCACGACCTGGTAGGAAAAGCTACCAGCGAGCGTGTTGGCATGTGCCAATGGCATGCGTGGCCAATTTGGTCACGGCCTGGTAGGAAAAGTTACCGAATGAGTGTTGGCATGTGCCAATGGCATGCGTGGCCAATTTGGTCACGGCCTGGTAGGAAAAGTTACCAGCGAGCGTGTTGGCATGTGCCAATGGCATGCGTGGCCAATTTGGGTCATGGCCTGGTAGGAAAAGCTACCAGCGAGCGTGTTGGCATGTGCCAATGGCATGCTCGGCCATTAGGCAGCGATCGTGTTGGCATGTGCCAATGGCATGCTCGGACATTAGGGCCACGCCCTGGTGAGAAAAGCTACCAGCGAGCGTGTTGGCATGTGCCAATGGCATGCTCGGCCATTAGGGCCACGCCATTGAGAAAAGCTACCCGACGAGCGTGTTGGCATGTGCCAATGGCATGCTCGGCCATTAGGGCCACGCCACAGTGATAAAAGCTACCGGCGTGTTGGCATGTGCCAATGGCATGCTCGGCCATTAGGGCCACGCCCTGGTGAGAAAAGCTACTAGCGAGCGTTTTGGCATATGCCAATGGCATGCGTGGCCAATTTGGCCTAGGTTGCACGGTTTGCAAGCCTAGGTGTGGGGCGCTACTTTGGCATGGCACGACTAGGGCCAAGGTAAGGGTGTTTGGCTTGGCGTGGCGTGACCGGCGTAGCTAGGGCCAAGGCAGAGTGTGTTTGGCATGGCGCGGCTAGCTTGGGCAAGGTGTGGGCGGCATGATTTACCATTGGCACGGAGGTGCGGCTAGCATGGTTGGCATGCTTTGGCGCATTTGGTGTGGGCGGCATGATTTGCCATTGGCACGAGGTGCGGCTAGCTTGGGCTAGGTGTGGTGGCATGATTTTCCATTGGCACGGAGGTGCGGCTAGCATGGTTGGCATGCTTTGGCGCGTTTGGTGTGGCTGGCATGATTTGCCATTGGCACGGAGGTGCGGCTAGCATGGTTGGCATGCTTTGGCGCGTTTGGTGTGGCTGTCATGATTTTCCATTGGCACGGAGATGCGGCTAGCATGGTTGGCATGCTTTGGCGCGTTTGGTGTGGCTGGCATGATTTTCCATTGGCATAGAGGTGCGGCTAGCTTGGGCTAGGTGTGGCTGGCATGATTTGCCATTGGCACGGAGGTGCGGATTGCATGGTTGGCATGCTTTGGCGCGTTTGGTGTGACTAGCATAGCTAGGGCCAAGTCGAGTGCGTTTGGCATGGCGCGGCTAGCTTGGGCTAGGTGTGGGGGCATGATTTGCCATTGGCACGGAGGGGAATTAGGGTTTTGTTCGTTGTAACCCTAATTTGAAAAAATACCCCCTATTAGTTACTGACTACATGCATTAAATGTTCTAATAAATGTGTCATCGGTGACATTAGGTTATTTGGGGGTTTTACGATTTTACCCTTTGTTTAAAATCCACCATCAACATTAAGTCCCCTGCTTAGCTCGGAACATGAGCTTTGTTGCGAGGTAAGCATAAGATGGTGACAAACTATCAACAACAAATCGTAAAGAGAATTGAAGAGGCTTGTCTGACCTTTTTATAAATAGGATTTGGAATCCTTGCCTCTGCAGCGATTTTGCGCAAATTGGGAGGTGGCACAATTGGGAAGTCAGCGTCATTGAGAGGTAGGAAGGCAAGGCGGCATTGAGAAGTTGACACGAGTTGGGAAACGAGCGTGCTAGGCTAGCGGGACCCGGCGCAAAGTGGGAAGCTAATCGCGCTAGGCGGCGGGACCAGGCGCAAGGTGGGGAAGCCGAGCGTGCTAGCTGGCGGGACCGGCGCAAAGTGGGAAGCTGATCGTGTTAGCTGGCGTGACTTGGGCGGCGTTGGGAAGTTGGGCGCAATTGGTGGGACCGGTGCTACTTGGGCAACGTTGGGAAGTTGGGCGCAATTGGTGGGCCCGTTCCTTATATGCACGATTTTTGGTATAGGGAAATCCTTCCCTATTTCAGAATCTCCACGCCCATATATATAAAATCCCTTTCTCTCATCTTTGTTCTTTCATCTTTTTCATACTAGCGGCAGAGTCATAAAGAAAAACCTAGGTTTCCGGGTATGTCTTCCAAGACTTCTCTTGTTTCCCTTTTCATGTAGGTGCAAACCCTAAAAGTAGGCGTTTTATAATCCTTGCAATGATATTGCGCATATGATTTCTTGGCGTGCTTCTTGTAGAAAATATTGTATATATGCACCCAAGAAATCATATGCGCAATATCATTGCAAGGATTATAAAAACGCTCCATATATAATTTTGAACCCGAAGAAGGATACCATAGACGCATTCGAGCCCGTAGAAAATACTGCGTATATAGTCTTGAACCCGAAGAAGGATACTGCAGACGCACTTGAGCCCTTATAAAATATTGCATATATAATTTTTGAACCACGAAGAAGATATCTTTGCGTGTGCATTTTCGAACCCGTAGAGAATACCGTATATGTGCTTCATATGACTTCGAACCCATAGGAAATATTGCATATATGAATTTCGGACTTGAAGAAAATCTTGCGCGGCAGTTTTGAACCCGTAGAAAAATGCTCCATATATAATTTTGAACCCGAAGAAGGATACCATAGACGCATTCGAGCCCGTAGAAAATACTTGTGTATATAATTTTGAACCCTGAAGAAGATACTGCGTGTGCAGTTTTGAACCAGTGGAGAATACACCCTCTCTTATTTTTTTTTTTTTTTTTTTTAGGTTTTCCTTTTGTTGGGTGCGGTTATGTGTCAGGGAGATAATTTCGTCTTTCTCCGTGTGCAGATATCTCGTTACTAAGTTGTTATGAAGAAATCCGACAAGATGTTACCTGAACAAAATTTCGCCTCATCGAAGGATGTTCATATTTCCAAACCAAACACGGATGATGAATTATTTGCTAGACCCCTCGCCCCTTCTCGGAAGAATCACCCAGGTTTCGTGCCAATTTTGTTAACCGGTGGTGAAGATGAGAAGAAGACACGTTCGGTTCGCCCAGAGAACACCATACGGTTCTGTCTTCATAAAGGGGTATATTCTTCTTCCAACATTGATTTCGGGATGTGTCAAAGCCCATTGCGTTCTTTTGATAGATGGGTTGAGTTCATGGTGAGTAGGAGCACATAAATACCAACTTGACTCGAGCGCAGATTATTGATCTTTGTCGAGCTTCGATAAATCTCCATTATGAAGGATATCCATGGCTTGGTTGCTTTCATCTCCAGATGGTGTTCGGATACCCATACGATCATATGTAGATGGGGTGAAATAACTTTCTCCTTGGATAGTGTGGCTCTGTTGCTGAATTTTCCGGTAACCGGGAATCTTAATATCCAGTTGTCTGAAGGTGAGGAGAAGATGCGGGGTGACCTTGCCGCTAAGTTGGGAGATTACGCTCGAAAAGACTCCACTGCGAAGTCGTAGGATTCTGTCCTCGAAAGAGGATGAAAGGTGCTTTTACAGCTGGTGGATATCTCAATGGTTTCGGACGAGCCGGAACCTAAACGAAAAAGCAGTGATGATCTTCATGTTGCAGCATTTTTGGCTCTCTGGTTGTCTAGAGACATTTTTGATGACGGTTACGGCAAGAAGGAAATAAGACCAGAGTTGCTAGTGATTCTTTGTGAAGTTAGCAAAAGGTGAAGTTCTTCCCATTGGAAAGCTATTCCTTGGTTCCCTGTATGTGCATCTGGATCACTTAGTTGCGAACATGCGAGTATCGAATGGTTTCATGAAAGTGGATTCATATGTGCACGTTGCTTTTCTGCAAGCCTGGTGATAGGTGTCTAAAACACCTTGATATTTATCTATTGTTTATGCTTTCTCTGCTAGTTTTCATGTAAATTATGTCTCTTATGTTTTGCTTTTGAGTATTTAGGTACTTTGGAGTCAATTTGAATAAAAGAAGAAGAAACAGGGCAAAAGCGTCATCTCAAGTGCAACTGCGGTTAGAGGCGGATTATTTCTCACTAATTGCTTTTATCTCTTCATCTCTATCTGAAAAGCATGTCGGCTTTAGTGATGCGATTTTTGTCTGAAAAGCATGACTGCTTTAGTGATGAATAGAAATTGAAGAGATGAAGTGAGTTTGAGAAGTAAGAGACGGTTGCTGTTGGTGGAGGAACTCGAAAGGCGAAACAAAAGCGTTCAAGTGGAGCTTAAGGCGCATGCGAATGACAGGGGAGTCTAGCCAGATCAACATAGGGGCTGCCATTTAGTTGGCCCTTATCCGATTCATGGGTGCCTAGAGTCATTCTGGGTATTCCCTTATCTATTTTATCTGGGTAGCTATATCCATTGCCCCTCTTACAATACCATGAAATTCAGAGAAGAGAATTCTTCTCATCATTGTCTTCCACTGCCTGAAATCAAGACAGAGGCTGCTGTAAAACGTTGACTCCATTGTCGATCTGAGAGAATGAAGAGAGA
Organism: Papaver armeniacum; assembly: GCA_023531295.1. Taxonomy (NCBI): domain Eukaryota; kingdom Viridiplantae; phylum Streptophyta; class Magnoliopsida; order Ranunculales; family Papaveraceae; genus Papaver; species Papaver armeniacum. The sequence continues at coordinate 24,173 of JAJJWW010014988.1, read as the reverse complement.
TTTAGAGTTTAAACGAGTTGAAATGGATTTGGGGTTTGTTCAACTGCGTAACTGAGTCTGAGATGGGTCTGCTTGCGCTAAAACTCACAGAAAGAAAGAAATTGATGCTGAGAAGAATCGAGATGCTCGAGAACTGATGTAGTTATTGAGACAGAGATAAAGATTGAGGTTAGGGTTTAATTTGAAGATATTAAGATGAGGGTTCTTTCCAGGAGATGGGTTTCAAATTGGGAATATATTGATGGTCATGGAGATTAAGATGGGTTGATTCACTCAAGAAAGGGGATCGAGAGTCTGCTACTGATGAGATCGATTCGAGCAATTGGTTAACATGGGTTTGTGGTTGTTGTTGAGAATCAAGAAGAAGAGAAGAACTGAAGACAGGGTTGTTGAAATTGGTGATCTAATGTTGCTGAGGTTGGGAACTTTCGCAAGAACAATGGAAGAAAAGAACTGAAATTACTCAATGATGTATGAAGAAGGAAGGGTTTTGAGTTTGAGTTTGTGAACATGAATTGCGGGTTAGATGTATGTTTAGGATTTGTTTCTGCTGGTGCTAGAACACACAGAGCAGTTGAGGAAGAGAAGAGATTCAAGTCTCTACTGCTATGCAGCATTGTGAAGCCTGGATTGCAGGCAAGGCTGGAATGAAGTGGTGATGTTGTTGGTGTTTGGCAAAGGCTAAGACTGGATTGTGTATGGAATTGACTCATTGCAGGGAAGTTGAGCATGAAAAGCAAGAACCGAACTGAACAGCTAGTCTAAGCTGAGTTTCATCAGGTTATCCATGGTTTTAAGACGTGTTCTCAGGTAGGATACGATTCAGTGACCTGAGAAGGCTGAAATGAAGTAATGGATGTGAACCAGTTCCAAGTTAACTGAGTAATGGGTCTGTTTCTGAGATGGGTTTGAGTGGTTTACAGGCCATGATGCTGGTGGCAGTTCTGTTGCAGGTGGAGGAGATGGTATTGGAGCTCAGTTGGCGTTCTCAGGCACAGGCTATGGTGGCTTGGATCTGGTGAAGTGAAGTTCCAGAGATTGCAGGTGATAATAAGTATGTAGTGCTACCACTGAGAGCAAGGAATGGCAGGGTTAGCTGTGTGGTTTAGGCGAGAGTTTGAGCTGAAACTCAGGTGGAAGTGAAACTTGTACTGTTTGATTTTTTTTTGTGAGTTGTTTTACAGGGAAAATGACTGGATTTCGTGGGAAGTGCGATGCAAGTCTTTGGTGGTGGTGTTGGTCTTTGAGCTCAGAAAGAAGATTTTGGTATTGTGATATGTGATGGGTTGTTGGAGATTAAGGGGAATCAAGTGCAGGTTGAACTGACTGTGTTGTCACCGCACTTTGATATGGAACTGAGTTGATGCCAATGAACATGTTTGGCTGTTGCTGTTGTAGAAGTAAATAAGAGATGGTAGAGTTGCTATATGGCAGGCTGAGATGCTGATATGGGTACTGTTTATTAGATTGAGTTGGAGATGGTTGCAATGATATGGAATGGGCATTAATTGATCAGATTTAGTTGTGTTTCATGGCAAGAAGTCGGCTAAGAAGGGTTGAGGATGAACGAAATGATGGCGAAGTTGAGGTTACGTTGACGACTAACGGTGATGCTTTGTGGTGGAGTTATCAAATGTGACAATGGCTTGGCGAGAGGAGAAAATGAAGTTGTAACGAGAAAAACGTACGGCCATCACTACCGGGGGTGGAAATTGGTAATGCACCAAGATGGTGCAACACTGGAGAATGGCCTGCAATGGCTCAAGCCTTGGCCAATAGAACCAGTCAGTCTAGTTAGCACTCTAACTCAGACCCTGACTTACCAAGTTAGATTTTGACTCGGTGTTCAAGTCATCTGAGATAATTGACTATGATCCAGAAGCGACTTTTCCTAAGACAATTCGCCAATTTCCTGTGGGTAACCCGATTTCCGGTGACTCGTTTTTGGCAGAGATTTCTACTGGGATACTCTCACACATGAATTATATGGTCTTGGTGGATATATTGGGCTTGGACTTTTGAGGATATGACCTAGTTTGAAGAGAAAAGGCTATAAAAAGAAAAGGTTTCTATTCTTTTAAGGGGATCACGTATTATTCTTGGAGTTTTGCAGAGCTCTGAGCTAGGGTTTGCTTTCATTTAAGATTTTCATCTTCTTTACTTTATTTCCATTATTATTTGATGATGAACTCCAATATTATGAGTAACTAAAACTCTCTTTGATTAAGGGCGATTTCGAAGCCCGAAATATGAATCTATATTTGATATGAAATAACTTGTTCTCTTGCATTCATTAGTGTTATTGATTGATTTCTACCATGCTAATATTGTCTATGGATTATTTGTTAAGGGTTTAAGTTCGAAATTGAATCATTAATTCTTAATCTATTTGCTAGTTTAGATTTTCTTCGACCCGTAATTGTCTAGAGAAGATAAACACAAGTAGTAATATGTGGGTATTGATGATGGGACTTTGTTAAGTACCCATATGTAGAAATCAACACTAGTAGGTGATTCATGCTTTTGAGCTCATCACTAGGAGCAACCTTATCTCACAGAACTTAGAGCACTTGTTTAAGTCAAACCTAGTAAACGTACCTCTAGGAAACTTGGCAAGTAGGAACCGGTAGTCGAGCGCTTCCGTATCCGGTGAGCTAGGAGATAATAACGGAATAGTTGAGCGTACTAATTATTCTAGAGTTGTTAGTAACATGATAATGTGAAGAACATAGCTATCTATCAATTTGGTTTGTATTCCGTGGTCTAGAATGAACCTTGAATCAATAACATCTCATATTTGAATACATTTTACAATTTTCAGCATTTCTACAACAAAATCATCTTTGCTAAGAGTATTTCATAACAACTTGAACTTCATACCTCCCTTGGGACGATCCTACTTACGTTATACTACTTGCTAGTTAAAGAGAAGTAGAGAAATTTATTTTTGCGAGATTGACACCTCGTCAAAATTGGCGCCGCTGCCGGGGAGGCAGTGGCGAGTTTAGTTGTTATTTTTATTCTTAGTTGTTATTTTTGCTTTTGATTACGATTTCAGTTCACTTATTCAATCTCTTAGAATCGATTTTCAGGTACTATTTCTTTGGTGAATGCGTGGAGAGGGGCAGACCAAGTCCAATTGGTATACGTCTTCGTTCAGGCACTTTACTTAAGGATTTCATTCGAGCAGTCAACATTCCACTTCCTCAAAGTTCTACACCAAGTGAATTCTAGGACTCGGACGAAGAGGAAGACAACACAATGGGAGGTCGACCACCTGCTCCAAGAACACTCAAGGAGCTCACTTCTCCAAACCTAGATCGTGGCCTTTATGTATTCAAATAAATGGAACCATTGAGTTGAAACCACAATTGATTAACTTGCTGCCCAAATTCGAGAGGTTTAGCGGGAGAAGATCCTAATCGTCACTTGCAATAATTCCATCATGTGGTGACTAGTATGAAGCAAGCAAATGCAGATGCGGATATGGCTATGATGACGGCTTTTCCTTTCTCTCTTTTAGATCTGCAGGAGAGTGGTTCTTTTGCTTACCTGTGGAAGCATAACCACATGGAATGGGATGAAGAAATTGTTCCTTGAGAAGTATTTTCCAGCATCAAAAGCAGCTGTGATTCGCGAGGAGATTTGTGGTATTAGGCAAGTATGGGGAGAGACTCTCCATGAGTATTGGGAGCGCTACAAGAAGCGTTTAGCTAGTTGTCCACACCACCAAATCGGTGATCAACTTGTGATTCAATATTTGAAGGTGATGAATCAGTGGAAGAATTAGGAGGTGGGAGAAGAAATTCAATCAAGATTGATAGTAGATCGATGAGATACATTTGCTAGGGTTGAGTATTTGAGAGGAGAAATCCAGATAAATTGAGCCGATGAAGAGAAATCAAGATTTATTTAAAATCAATCGATTTGGTAAGTCGTTCTTCGTATTGGTTCTATTAGTGATGGAAGCTAGAATTAGGGATTTCTTTGCGTTTGAAATATGAGTTTTGATGGAAGCCGGTTAGGGTTTGAAGATTCTGAGAACTTAATGAGAAGATGCGGGGGAGAGGTTTATGAAATTGAAAGTGTTGTCGAGTTGATTGGGTTCTTGCATAGCCATCATCAATTCTCGAGTTTTGATGCAACAGTTGGATGTTCCGGTGGTTGCCATCTGAAATGTGAATTTGTGGGTCGTATAGGAAGAATGACGGAAGGGCATGAGGAGAATGGTTGTTTAAGTTTTGGCTGAGATGAAATTTACATTGAGAATGGATGAGTGCTTGGCCGATGTCCAATGGTGAAGTGCAAGAACTACAGGATGAACTCGATGTGTTGCAAACGGAGTGTTGATGAGGCTGCGGTGCGAGGGACTATGGTGCACTTAATGATGGAGATGGAGTTGCGGTGAGGATTGGTCACGATGGAGAGAATAGTAGAAGCATAATGGTGCTGCACGGAGAGCGTGAGGTTGAGTTGATATAACTTAGTGCGAGAACTGGTGGTGCTTGAGAAGATGTAAATGGTGGCATTGGAGCATTACGGTGGTATGCTTGGATTTGGAGTGGATGTCTTGATGGTGGTGGAGTTACAAAAGCAGACTTAGATGCATGCTAGGAATTTTGGCAGGTGGAAGGCATTGGAGCTGGAGTTCGAGCTGCTTCCAGCGGGATTGAGCACGAGTGCGGGAGATTGTCGGATTTGTATACAACACCAAGGACCCTTTACCCATTATCGGATGATGGAATATGCTTGATGGTGAGTAATGATGGAAGTATGGTGGTGCTATGAGACGCAGAAATTTATAATTGGTGGAGATCACTGCCACAGTGCAGTGGATGGCTAGATGATGTTAGCTCTCTCTCTGTGTGTGTGAAGGCTACAGTGGTGTCCAAAGCTAGAAATGGCGAGTGCAGTTGATGCTTCAGTGAATGTGGTGTTTGAACTCAGGTGATGATTGAGTCTCCGGAAGAACTGAAGAGTCATGGCATTGTGGTTAAGATGGCTAGTTATGCTATGTTGGAGCCCCGAGTTGGAATTCATGTCTTTGAGCTTGAGTTGCGTTAAGATTTGAGCTCAAGGTTTAGGCTGTGCAGGTGTATGATGTTCTTTGACAAAGGAATGCAAAGAGATGGCCTGGCACAGCACATTGTTGAAATATGAGTTAGGGTGAACTAGAAGAGCGAGGTGGGAATGGTGATGGTCCATAGAAAATCAAAGGATGGCCGAGATGTTGTATCAACTGTGTGCAAAGAACTGAATTATAGGCGAAATGGGCGTCTTGATTGCTGATACCGAGATTATAAATGGATAGGTTATTGCAGCCGAAAGAGTTGGGAATGGATGAACTATGTGGTGTTTCGGAGTGAGATAAGAATACGAGTTGCGATCAAGCCTTATGTTGGCATATCGTAAATGTGTTGGCTCGAGAACAATGTAGATGAAAATCGGGCTACGTTGAATCGATTGAAGTGGTGGAATAGCTTGGGAATTGCTACATGTGATGAATATATATATAGAGTGATGCAATCAAGTGGCGGCGGCCATGATGGTGTTGGCATAATAAATAATGACAATGATGGTGCATCGATGGCTTGGCACAGCAAATGGCCAAGAAAATGACACCGACTGACTCCCGGGTGATTCAAGTCCTGCTGACCCGACTGACCACAACTCAAGTGCTTTGACCCGATCCGACCAGTTAACCAGCCGTTCGGCCCGTTGGCCAGTGGCGGTTTGGCTTTTCCACCACCTGAACTACTTTCGAAGCGACTATTGGCGGATTCCGGCCATAATCCCGATTTTCCTGGGCGACGTTTTTGGGACATAATTTTTACACGGGTTTCTCTCCATGGTGGGCCGGGTGAATTTCCAACTAATGGACTTTGAAGACAAAACCTAGTTTTGGAAGGAGTGGAGCTATATAAAGAGAAGACTTTTATTATCTATGGGAGATCTTTTTTAGAAGACGTTTTATTCTTTTCTTCTCTACTTTATTTCTAGGGTTTAGAACATGAAACTTCTCTTTCTTCTTGTGATGAACTCCATGAATATGAGTACCTAATTATCTATTGGTTATGGAATTGTTGGATTTCACAAAGCATGATTCTTTGATTCAATATATTAGTTTTGTCTCATATTTATCGTTTGCAATTCTCTGAAAATATTGTTTTATGATTGATTGATTGTTTTGTCAAGTTGCAAATTGGTAGAACTTCTAATCACATCTATTGCTAGTTTAGGGTTTATTATACGAAAAAGTGATATTCCTTGAATACAAGTAGCATAATATGATTATAGTTTGTAGTGATATATTCTCATGATCATATGTGAATCAACCTTTGTTAAATTGAATTAGTGCGCTTTCCACGTTCAATTGCTTTGATTGGCCTGATTTCATAAAACTTAATGCATCTAGGGAATTAAACTTGATTAGTGCTTTTACACGTTAGGTTGTTCCTTTAGGTAGAATTCATATTCGCATCTTTTAATGTGTTTGTTGATGACATGAGGGAATTACGGGATATTCTTGCGATCAAGGTATTCTAGGGTCTTTGATAAAAAGTTGAGATTAAAATATCAATTCTAATTATTGTGAAAAACATGTTAGTGAATGAAAACGAAATCCTAACCAATATCTTTCTATCTTATTTGTTTGCTTATTTGTTTTTTTTTTTATATTTGCTTATTTATAAAATCGAGAAAATCCACCTGGTGTTTTATATAGGAAACCATAACAATTTGACAACCTAGACCTCTCTCATGATCGATCCTTTCTTGCCCTTGCTATATTTATATTTTGAGTAGTAAGAAAGTGTAATTATATTTGTGTCGCTTACGACAGCGTCAAATTTTGGCCGGGTGCCGGGGAGGCAGCGATTGTTAATTGTTTTGTTTCTTATTTTTGTATTTAGTTTTTATTTTATTTTTCTTATTTTAAGGTTTTTAACCTTGGTTTGAGAATCTTATTTCAGTGCTTATTTCTATGGAAGGAGCATATTGGAACAATGGATACGGTTTTCAACAACCTCAACAATATGATAACTACCAATTCCATGGGTATAATCAAAACCAATTCATTGGTTATGACCAATATTCCATGGAACCTTATGTAGTTTTCCTCAACAACCTTATGGCGGGTATGTGTGTGAACAACAACAAGGATGGGAGGATTCTTATGCTTTTGAACAAAAAGTCTCTAACTTTATAGATAAAGTTTCACCTTTTACAAGAGGAATTTCAAAAGCTAAAGAGACTACAAACGAGCAACTCCAAGAACTTTCAAAGAAGGTATGACTATCTTGCGAAGAGGCATTGATCAATATAAGGAAGATATGGATAATTCTAATGTGCATATGGTTTGTGATGAATATTTGATTGATGCTAATGTTGAAAAAGGCCAATCCTTGGGGACTTTCGTGGATAATTGTGTAGTTAACTCAACTCTTGATCGTAATAATGATCATTCACCTATTCAAAAGGATGAGTTAGAGATTAACAACACTAAAATTCAGCGAGTAACAATCTTATGTTGACTATGATAGTGACGGTTATTATGATACATTGCTTGAAACAACTCATGGTTACATCTCCGAGGTAGTCTTTTTGGTATCAAGATGAAGATGAATAGGAATATGTCGACACTTGTGTAGATTACTCGAGCATTGATCTTAATAATGATCAAGAGCCTATTCAAAGCTGGTGGAGCTTGAGGATGATGCATTTTGAGTGTTCTAAAAAAGTTTCTTATAATAAAATTTGGATCCGCAAAGAGTATGTGCCTTACAACAAAAAAGGAGGAATATGTTGAGAATGAGACCGTTATGACCAATATTGTGGAAGACCCAATTGAGCTTGCGAAAGGATTGTAATGATGATGTTTATGTCGAGACTTTGGTTAAGGCAAGAAACGGACGAAGAATGGTTTACAAGGTTTGATAAGGACCATGATATACAAAGAGGTGAATAATTCACTTGAGTTTTTCAAGGATGAAGAGGATTCCGTGATACAAGAGATTGTGAAAGGTTTATCTAACCCTTTGCCTATTATTTCTTCTCCTTTACCTCTTATTGGTTTGAATGTATGTGATTCGAGAATATTGTTGAATGACTTTGTTTCTCGTTTTCGCCATTAGAGAAACTTGATTCTCATACTATGCAGGTTATGGAACAAGAAACCGTGGAAGTACCGACTCCTATATTCTTTATACACTTCCAAGTGTGGACAAGAATAAGTGTGGGAAGCTTTTATCGGTTCATAACTTCACTTTTGCTTTATATTACTAATATTTGTGTGAAGCTAGTGTTTGCAAACAGGTTCTATGGAAGGATCCCCAACTTTTCCGATTATTGGTGTATGGGGAATGAATCTTACAAGAAGCTAAGTCGGGCCGTCGACTTTAAAACAAGCGCTTAGTGGGAGGCAACCCACCGGTTTTGTATTTCTTATCCTTTTGCTTTTGCTTTTTATTTTTGTTTCGTTTATTTTTTTTTTTTTTTACTGTTTTTATATCATATTTGCATCCCTGTGTTTAATTTCATTGAGTCCGGTATCTATCTTAGAAGAGAATTATGACGAATACCTTTTCGTCAGAAAATTTCAGACTGCGCGTAGTTCAGTCCAGAGACCATAACTGTCAGACCGTTTATCAAAACACTGTGAAATTTTGACACTGTGTAGAAAACACGTAGGTGAACAACTTTTTGAAATGGAGTTTTTCCAAATTCCTTACCAATTTGCACAGTTTTTGCGTTTTATCTGCTGTTACGTCAGAATTCAGAACTTTTCGGTTTTACACATTGAGGACAATGTGAAGTTTAAGTGTGGGGGAGCATTTATATGTTTGTTTTTGACACCATTAGTGGATGGAACCATTTTGAATGCAGGAGTTGAGGAACAAATTAACTAAAAGGGAAGAAGATAGCTCGAAATCACAAATTAACATGATAGTTGTTACCATATCTCGAATATCACCATATCACATTCTATTTTTATTTTTCCATATTTATCTATTGTTCTCTAAGTGCTTTGGTGGGTCACTAAAAATCGACGTGTTATTACTGCTTGGATGAAATAGAGTGGTTGAGTTACTAAAAAAAAAAAAAAAAAAAAAAAAAAAAAAAAAAAAAAAAAATAAAAAAAACAAAAAAAAAAAAAGGACCGATCAATTAGACCAAAACGGAATAAAAAAGACACTTGGGAATAACGTATGTGTGAAACGTAGTCCCTGTCTCCGTCGCCTAAACAAGCGTGGAATGCAGGATCCAAGGCAACTATCATGTACTTGCTGACAAGAAGCATGCGCTTGGATCCAAAAGATCTAATCATGCGGTCTAAAAAAAAAGATTGGATCAGTTTGATCCAATCATTTTTAAAAAAAAAAAAAAAAAGAAATTATTATTGTGTTGAATAAAGTCACTTTTGGTTCCCTTGTATATGCCAATTGATTGATGTAGCATTCGGCACAAAGTAGCTCAATCCAATAGGATTAGGTTCATCTTAACGTGACCTTGAACAGAGATATGAAACATCGAACACTTGTGAATATTCGCCAACATCTACATCTTTATCCATCTTCTTAATCTTTTCATTGTGATTGTGGTTTTGTTAGTTTCCAAAGTATTGTGGCTGGTTCAACTATCTAATTAGAGTTTATTTACTAATATTTGAATTGAATTTGCAAGGTACCTCCTCCTGTAGTCATTTTGGATTCGTTCATTGATTTGTCACAAATAAACGGGGTTTGAAATATAGGTTTTGTAGGTATATCTCTAGTAAACCTTCACGAGACTATAACTTTCGTCCACTAGGGACACCTAGGGGTTTAAAGGCTTGTTATTTATGCTAAAAGTGACCGTAGCCTCGACGACACGGAGTTGTTGTATTTTATTGTTTTGTTTGATTTGCTCGAGGACTAGCAAAGTCTAAGTGTGGGGGAATTTGATAGGTGTAGAATACACCGTATTTACTATAAAGAGTTTATGCTTTCTTTGTTATTTTTCTTGCGAATTATGTACTTTACGCGTGTTTTTGAGTTATTAGGTACTCTGGAGTCGCACGGACGAAAAGATGGAGAAATTACCCAATTTGAGATAAAGGGCAAGAGTGTCATTTCACATGCACGCGCTATCTGGAGCCAGTCACAAGTTAAGGGGATATTACTAGGTGGCCCGTATCCATCTCTGGGGTGCAAATAGCTGTCCCAATGTTAATGCTTTCATTTTGGTCGAGAGGAAAGAACTAGGGTTCATTTTCCCCTTTCTCTCTTCTCTCCTTGTTGCCGCTGCTTTGATACTACTAGGATTGAAGGTGATGAATCCGTGGAAGAATCAGGAGAGTGGGAGAAGAAATTCAATCCGTTGATAGTAGATCGATAAGGGTCTGTTGCTAGGGTTGAGTATTTGAGAGGAGAAATCCAGAGAAGTCGAACTGATGAAGAGAGAAATCAAGGTTTTGTTAAATACAATCGATTTGGTAAGTGTGTTCTTGCTGTATTGGTTCTATTAGTGATGGAATCTAGAATTAGGGATTTGCTGCGTTTGAAATATGGGGTTTTGATGGAACTGGTTAGGGTTTGAAGATTCACAGAACTTAATGAGAAGATGCAGGGAGGAGGTTTATGAAATTGAAAGTGTTGTCGAGTTGATTGGGGTTCTTGCATAGCCATCATCAATTCTCGAGTTTTGTTGCCAACAGTTGGATGTTCCAGGGTCGCCATCAGCAGCCATGAATTTGTGGGTCGTATAGGAAGAATGACAGTAAGGGTATGAGGAGAATGGTTGTTTAAGTTTTGCTGAGATGGAATTTCTGTTGAGAATGGAGGCTGAGTGCTTGCTGATACCCAGTGGTGAAGATTGCAAGAACTACAGGATGAACTTTGATGTATTGCAGCTGGTGCTGTGATGAGGCTGCAGTGCAGGGGACTATGGTGCACTTAATGATGGAGATGGAGTTGCAGTGAGGATTGCACGCCGATGGAAAATAGTAGAAGCATAATGGTCTTTGCGAAGAAGAGAGCGTGAGGTTGAGTTGATATAACTTAGTGCGAAGCAACTGGTGGTGCTTGAGAAGATGTAAATGGTGGCATTGAAATTGCAGTGGCGCAACGATTTGAGTGGATGTATGCGATGGTGGTGGAGTTACAAAACGGACTTAGATGCATGCTAGGAATTTTGCAGGTGGAAGGCATTGGGCGGAGTTCGAGGAGCCTCCTTCCTTGATGGCTGAGCACGAGTCCTGGGAGATTCTTTGGGATTTGTATACAACCCAAGGACCGCCGCCATTATCGGATGATGGAATATACTTGATGGTGAGTAATGATGGAAGTATGGTGGTGCTATGAGACGGAGGCATGGTAATTGGTGGAGATCTTTGCCACGATGCGGTGGATGGCTAGATGATGTTAGCTCTCTCAGTGTGTGTGTGAAGGCTACGAGGTGGTGTCGAAAGCTAGAAATGGCGAGTGCGGGGTTGATGCCCGTGGATGTGGTGTTTGAACCTCAGTGATGATTGAGTCTCGGAAGAACTCGAAGAGTTATGGCATTGTGGTTAAGATGGCTAGATTATGCTATGTTGGAGCTGAGTTGGAATTCATGTGATTTAGCTTGGTGTTGCGGAGGTTAGGTGGCTCAAGGTTTGTTGTAAGGGATATTCTTGTGACAAAAAGAATGCAAAGAGATGGCCTGGCCTGCAGCATTGTTGAAATATGAGTTGCGGGGCGAACTAGAAGAAGCGAGGTGGAATGGTGATGGTCCATAGAGTGCAGGATGGCCGAGATGTCAGATCACCTTGTGCAAGGAATCGGAATTATGGCGAGAAATGGGCCATTATGCTGATTGCGATCCAGATGTAAGAATGGATAGCATTGCGGTAGAAAGAGTTGGGAAAACGATGAACTATGGCGTTGTTTCGTGAGATAAGAATACGAGTTGCTCTGCAAGCCTTATGTTGGCATATATCGTCTTTGGTTGGCTCGAGAACAATGTAGATGAATCGCGCTCACGATTGAATCGATTGAAGTGGTGGAATAGTGCCTGAACTACATGATGAATATATATATACGATGATACAATTGGCGGCCGAGAATAAGTGATGTATCGTAATGAAGAATGACAATGATGGGCGATCGATGGCTTTGGCCCGCAAATGGCAAGCAAAATGACAATGACCCGACTCGGCCCGATTCAAGTCCTGACCGCGGACTCCCGACCTGACCACCGACTCGGTCTTTGACCCGATCCACCCAGTTGACTTGACCGTTCGACCGTTGACCTCGATGGCGGTTTGACTTTTTCGATCCCGAACTACTTTCCATACTATTCCGGCAGGATTCGCCCATAATCCCAGTTTTCCGGCAGGCGTTTTGGGACATAATTTTCTGTGGTTTCTCTCCATGGTGGGCTAGGGTGAATTTCAACTAATGGACTTTGAAGACAAAACCTAGTTTTGGAAGGAGTGGAGCTATATAAAGATAAGACTTTTATTATCTATGGGAGATCTTTTTAAAGAACGTTTTATTCTTTTCTTCTCTACTTTATTCTAGGGTTTAACATGAAACTTCTCTTTCTTGTGATGAACTCCATGAATTATGAGCACCTAATTATCTATTGTTATGGAATTGTTGACTCTGAAAGCATGATTCTTTTGATTCAATATATTAGTTTTGTCTCATATTTATCGTTTGCAGTTCTACGAAAATATTGTTTTTATGATCGATTGATTGTTTTGTCAGAGAATTGCAAACTGGTAGAACTTCTAATCACATCTATTGCTAGTTTAGGGTTTATTATACGCAAAAGTGATATTCCTTGGATACAAGTAGCATAATATGATTATAGTTTGTAGTGATATATTCTTATGATCATATGTGAATCGTAACTTGATTAATTGAATTAGTGCGCTTTCCACGTTCAATTGCTTTGATCGGGCCTGATTTCGCAGTAATTAATGCATCTAGGTGATAACTGATTATGCTTTTACACATCGCCTCTTTAGGTGAATCATATTCGCATCTTTTAGTCGTGCTTACACATATGAGAGATTATGATATACTACGAATCAAGGTATTCTCAGTGGTCTTTGATAAAAGTCGCCTCGAGATTAAAATATCAATTCTAATTATTGTGAAAACATGTTAGTGAATGAAACTATAAATCCTTAACCAATATCTTTTCTCTATCTTATTTGTTTGCTTATTTGTTTCTTTGTTTTTATATTTGCTTAGTTTATAAAAATCAGAAAATCTACCGGTGTTTTATATAGGAAACCATAACAATTTGACAACCTAGACCTCTCTGTAGGATCGATCCTTTCTTGCCCTTGCTATATTTATATTTTGAGTAGTAAGAAAGTGTAATTATATTTGTGTCGCTACTTGACGATCAGAATTTTGGCGTTAGTTCTTGAGAGACAGCGATTGTTAATTGTTTTTGGTTTCTTATTTTTGTATTTAGTTTTTGTTTTATTTTTATTTTCTTATTTTACGGGTTTTAACCTTGGTTTGAGAATTATTTCAGGTGCTTATTTCTATGGAAGGAGCATATTGGAGCAATGGATACGGTTTTCAACAACCTCAACAATATGATAACTACCAATTCCATGGGTATAATCAAAACCAATTCATTGGTTATGACCAATATTCCATGGAACCTTGTGGTTTTCCTCAACAACCTTATGGCGGGTATGTGTGTGAACAACAACAAGGATGGGAGGATTCTTATGCTATGTGAACAAAAGTCTCTAATTTTATAGACAAAGTTTCCACCTTTTACAAGAGGAATTTCGAAAAGCTAAAGAGACTACAAACGAGCAACTCCAAGAACTTCAGTGAAAGTATGACTATCTTGCGAAGAGACATTGATCAATACAAAGGAAGATATGGATAATTCTAATGTGCATATGGTTTGTGATGAATATTTGATTGATGCTAATGTTGAAAAGGCGAATCCTTGGGCACTTTAAGTGGATAATTGTGTAGTTAACTCAACTCTTGATCGTAATAATGATCATTCACCTATTCAAAAGGATGAGTTAGAGATTAGCAACACTAAATTCAGCGAGGAACAATCTTATGTTGACTATGATAGTGACGGTGATTATGATACATTGCTTGAAACAACTCATGGTGACATCTCAGAGGTCTTTTTGGGATCAAGATGAAGATGAAGAGGAATATGTCGACACTTGTGTAGAGTTACTCGAGCATTGATCTTAATAATGATCAAGAGCCTATTCAAAGGGTGGAGCTTGAGGATGATGCATTTTGAGTGTTCTAAAAAAGTTTCTTATGATAAAATTTGGATCCACAAAGAGTATGTGCCTTACAACAAGGAAGAATATGTTGAGAATGAAACCGTTATGACCAATATTGTGGAAGACCCAATTGAGCTTGCGAATGATTGTAATGATGATGTTTATGCGAGACTTTGAGTTAAGCAACGAAGCGGATGAAGAAATGGTTGCAAGGTTTGATAGAGGACCATGATATACAAGAGGTGAATAATTCACTTGAGTTTTTCAAGGATGAAGAGGATTCCAGTGATACAAGAGATTGTGCAAAGGTTTATCTAACCCTTTGCCTATTGTTTCTTCTCCTTTACCTCTTATTGGTTTGAATGTATGTGCTTGAGAATATTGTTGAATGACTTTGTTTCTCGTTTTCCGCTATTAGAGAAACTTGAGTTCTCATACTATGCAGGTTATGGAACCAGAAACCGTTGAAGTACCCAGACTCTCTATATTCTTTATACACTTCCAAGTGTGGACAAGAATAAGTGTGAGGAAGCTTTATCGGTTCATAGCTTCACTTTTGCTTTATTTTACTAATATTTGTGTAAGCTAGTGTTTGCAAAACAGGTTCTATGGACGGATCCCCAACTTTTCAGATTATTGGTGTATGGGGAATGAATCTTACAAGCAGCTAAGTCGAGACGTGACTTTAAAACAAGCGACTTAGTGGGAAGCTGACCGCACTAGGTTTTGTATCTCTTATCCCTTTTGCTTTTTATTTTTGTTTGTTTGTTTATTTATTTTTACTGTTTTCATACATATTTGCATCCCTATGTTTAATTTCATTGAGTCCGTAATCTATCTTAGAAGAGAATTATACAAGACTACCTTTTCATTAGAAAATTTCAGACTACTTGCGTGATTTCATTCCAGAGACCATAACTGTCAGACCGTTTATCTAAAACACTGTGAAATTTTGACACTGTGTAGAAAACACGTAGGTGAACAACTTTTTGTGAAATGGAGTTTTCCAAATTCCTTACCAATTTGCACAGTTTTTGCGTTTTATCTGCTGTTACGATCAGAATTCAGAACTTTGGTTTTACACTTGGGGACAATGTGAAGTTTAAGTGTGGGGGAGCATTTATATGTTTGTATAGTTTGTTTTTGACACCATTAGTGGATTGGAACCATTTTGAATGCATAGAGTTGAGGAGCCAATTAGCTAAAAGGAAGAGTATAGCTCGAAATCATAAGTTAACATGATAAGGCCTGCATCAAGGTCACTTACAACCAAGCACTGACTTAGCTGGTTTCACCCGCAAAACTAGGTTTTATCCAACTGAACCAACAAACAAAGATCCTCTCCATGTGCACATCTTTCCTTGCAATAATACAGCACATCAAACCAATCACCTTCCCAATAGATTCATCATTGTGCCAAATGCAAGGCCTGTAATCACATTCCTGCCATATCCACAAAATTTTCTATTCTCTTGTTCAACCTCCGAGCCAAGATCTTGGCCTCATTTAGCCAACCTCGGTTGCAGCCATCAAGTCTCACAACTCACCAGGACCATTGCCACAGAATGCAACACATTTCACTCACCTCCATCCCTGAACTCAACCTCCAACAATGAACCTCAACCCACTATTTAAGCCGCAATTTTCTTACTTCCATTGCCACATTCCACAGAGTTAATCATCTCTCGCCATACTCGCTTCATCTCAAGATCATTCCCGCTTGCCTAGTACGCAATTCCATGAGCCTCCCTATTACGGTCCCATAACTCAACAGATCAACCACAGCCCCAACTATCTCAGCTCTCTGGTCTTGATCAGATCTGAGTCTAGCCCTATCTCGATGCCATACACCCGTGACCGAGCCATTCTATCTCCGACAACACAGACATCACCACTGTTTATCATAGCTTTATCTCCATGACTCTCATAATGCCTTCCCACATCAACACCAACACCGAATTCAATTCAGAGCTCCAAAACAAGATTAAGCTCGCACCAAAGATGTACCGCAAATCACCATCTCGTATAGTGATAGGTGTAGAATACAACCGTATTTAATATCTAGTATTTATGCTTTCTTTGCTATTTTTCTCGTGAATTATGTATCTTATGTGTGCTTTTGAGTTTATTAGGTGCAATGGAGTCATTTGGAGCAAAAAGACCAATTGGAACTCGTTCAAATACAAGATTTCTACTTTTCATTGTGTAGAGGACGAGAAGATGAAGCCAATGCCGAAAGAACGGAGTCATTCCGACATCGTATGAAGAAGTTATGGGCGAAACAAGAATGAAGTCGGAACTAAACTGTCAGTCTTCCAGGACCGACAGTTGAATGAAGATCGCTAAGGGACACCCTCATGATAAGGGGCGGACATTTTCAAAGGAACTCCTAAAGGGAGTCAGGACCTTTCATTGGGGGGGCTACCAAATTCAAAATCGTTAAAGGCACTCGCATCTATTACTCATGAAACCATTGTCTTCTCCAAATTCGAACTGAAGGTTCAGGAAATTAGGTTTACGTTCTTTTGCGTCCATCATGGCTTGGCGTTAGTTCAGGGTTGCTTCCAACGGAGAGATCGAATTGATTTTGTATACGGAATGATGGTGATGGAATGGATCGGCTATAGTTTACGAGTACAACAGAGCAAGGAACTCGTTGCTGCCATTGGTTGACCACGATGAGAAAGATCACGCTGATGGTTCCTTCCAGTGGGTTTCGGTGGTGTTAGAATATATGGGTCGTTGTCTGGATTTAAATGCTCGCTCACGGTGATCGAGTAAAGGGTTATGTTGAGCTTGGACTCTGGAGCTGTTGTAACTAGAGGTCGAACAGGGAAGGTAGAATACATGGGATGTTGTTATGGTCGAGCTTGGCAGAGGCATGAAGATGGAAGACGGTATTGCTATGGTAGTTAAGGAGATGGAGCTCGATAGTGATGTTGCTATGCTCGGGTAGGATTCAGGGACGGAGTTTGAAGCTGGATAATGAAGAACTGAACGAGATGGCAGAGATGATCGGTGATGAGAGGTTGCTGTCGAGGAAGGTTTGGCTTACTGCCATTACCGGAAACTGAAGAAAAGTGCTGGTACAAGTTTATTGGCTATGGAGAATGAATGACGCTGTGGAGATCGCTAGTGATTGATGGAGAATGGGTTGCTGCCATTATCGGCAGTAGATGGTGGTATGAAAGTGATGAGAGTCGGTTCAAGTCTATGAATGAGCTTGGCTTGAGTTTTAAGGGAATGTTGCCGATTAATGGCATGGGAGTGATGCTGTCGAGAAGCATGATATCTCGAGTTGCTGCTGATGATAACGGGAAGAAGCTGAGCACAGAGTGATGGCAGTAATGATTGGTGATCGGGTTTGAGATGCCGCACAGGGAGTTTAGAGAAGTTGGCCGTGAAATGATAAGAAGATGAATAAAATTTACCTCGTCGGCTCCACTGAACCGACAGTGCCATTTACAAGCTACTAACGAGAAATGGGCTGGGCTCACTGCATACAAGCAGACCTTGGACCCGACTTCTCTTTGGGGATTTTGGCGACTTACTTTGGTGACCTACTTCGTCCGGGGCTCGATGCACGGGACACAATTCCTAAGGAGGTGCTCTTTCCTAATTTTACTAGGTTTCCTAGTTTTCTTCAAGAGGAGGTTACAAAACTATATATATAGGGAAGCTTAGAGAGAATGGGATATATCTTGTTTTATTATCTTATTATCTCTACTTGTATTCTAGGGTTTAGAACCATGAAGTCTTTTCTCTTTCTTCTTGTGATGAACTCCTTGAATATGAGTACCTAAGTTTATTATTGGTTATGGAATAGTTGGATTTCACAAAGCATGATTCTTTGATTCAATATATTAGTTTTGTCTCATAATTATCGCTTGCAATTCTCCAAAATATTGTTTTATGATTGATTGATTGTTTTGTCAAGTTGCAAATTGGTAGAACTTCTAATCACATCTATTGCTAGTTTAGGGTTTATTATACGCAAAAGTGATATTCCTTGGATACAAGTAGCATAATATGATTATAGTTTGTAGTGATATATTCTTATGATCATATGTGAATCGTAACCTTTGTTAAATTGAATTAGTGCGCTTCCACGCTCAATTGCTTTGATTGGCCTGATTTCATAGAACTTAACGCATCTAGGGAATTAAACTTGATTAGTGCTTTTACACGTTAGGTTGTTCCTTTAGGTAGAATTCATATTCGCATCTTTTAATGTGTTTGTTGATGACATGAGGAGATTTGCTGGATATTCTTGCGATCAAGGTATTCTAGGGTCTTTGATAAAAGTTGAGATTAAATATCAATTCTAGTTATTGTGAAAAGCATGTTAGTGAATGAAAACGAAATCCTTAACCAATATCTCTTCTATCTTATTTGTTTGCTTATTTCTTTATTTGCTTTTATTTTATTTTAGTTTATAAAATCACAAAATCTATCGGTGTTTTATATAGGAAACCATAACAATTTGACAACCTAGACCTCTCTGTGGGATCGATCCTTTCTTGCCCTTGCTATATTTATATTTTGAGTAGTAAGAAAGTGTAAATTATATTTGTGTCGCTTACGACAGCGATCAAATTTGGCGCCGCTGCCGGGGAGGCATCGGTTGTTAATTGTTTTTGGTTTCTTATTTTTGTATTTAGTTTTTGTTTTATTTTTTTCTTATTTTCTCGGGTTTTAACCTTGGTTTGAGAATTATTTCGTGTGCTTATTTCTATGGAAGGAGCATATTGGAACGATGGATACGGTTTTCAACAACCTCAACAATATGATAACTACCAATTCCATGGGTATAATCAAAACCAATTCATTGGTTATGACCAATATTCCATGGAACCTTGTGGTTTTCCTCAACAACCTTATGGTGAGTATGTGTGAACAACAACAAGGATGGGAGGATTCTTATGCTCGTGAACAAAAAGTCTCTAATTTTATAGATAAAGTTTCCACCTTTTACAAGAGGAATTTCAAAAAGCTAAAGAGACTACAAACGAGCAACTCCAAGAACTTCGTGAAGGTATGACTATCTTGCTAAGAGACATTGATCAATACAAGGAAGATATGGATAATTCTAATGTGCATATGGTTTGTGATGAATATTTGATTGATGCTAATGTTGAAAAAGGCCAATCCTTGGGCATTTTCGTGGATAATTGTGTAGTTAACTCAACTCTTGATCGTAATAATGATCATTCACCTATTCAAAAGGATGAGTTAGAGATTAGCAACACTAAATTCAGCGAGGAACAATCTTATGTTGACTATGATAGTGACGGTGATTATGATACATTGCTTGAAACAACTCATGGTGACATCTCCGAGGAGTCTTTTTGGGATCAAGATGAAGATGAAGAGGAATATGTCGACACTTGTGTAGATTACTCAAGCATTGATCTTAATAATGATCAAGAGCCTATTCAAAGGGTGGAGCTTGAGGATGATGCATTTTCGAGTGTTCTAAAAAAGTTTCTTATGATAAAATTTGGATCCGCAAAAGAGTATGTGCCTTACAACAAAAAGGAGGAGTATGTTGAGAATGAGACCGTTATGACCAATATTGTGGAAGACCCAATTGAGCTTGCAAATGATTGTAATGATGATGTTTATGTCGAGACTTTGGTTAAGGCAGAAACGGACGAAGAATGGTTGCAAGGTTTGATAGAGGACCATGATATAAAAGAGGTGAATAATTCACTTGAGTTTTTCAAGGATGAAGAGGATTCCGTAATACAAGAGATTGTGCAAGGTTTATCTAACCCTTTGCCTATTGTTTCTTCTCCTTTACCTCTTATTGGTTTGAATGTATGTGCTTCGAGAATATTGTTGAATGACTTTGTTTCTCGTTTTCCGCCATTAGAGACACTTGATTCTCATACTATGCAGGTTATGGAACCAGAAACCGTGGAGGTACTCCGACTTCTATATTCTTTATACACTTCCAAGTGTGGACAAGAATAAGTGTGGGGAAGCTTTTATCGGTTCATAGCTTCACTTTTGCTTTATGTTACTAATATTTGTGTGAAGCTAGTGTTTGCAAAACAGGTTCTATGGAAGGATCCCCAACTTTTCCGATTATTGGTGTATGGGGAATGAATCTTACAAGAAGCTAAGTCGGGCCGTCGACTTTAAAACAAGCGCTAAGTGGGAGGCAACCCACCGGTTTTGTATCTCTTATCCTTTTGCATTTTATTTTTGTTTCGTTTATTTATTTTTTTACTGTTTTTATATCATATTTGCATCCCTATGTTTAATTTCATTGAGTCCGTAATCTATCTTAGAAGAGAATTATGACGAATACCTTTTCGTCAGAAAATTTCAGACTGCGCGTAGTTCAGTCCAGAGACCATAACTGTCAGACCGTTTATCAAAACACTGTGAAATTTTGACACTGTGTAGAAAACACGTAGGTGAACAACTTTTGTGAAATGGAGTTTTTCCAAATTCCTTACCAATTTGCACAGTTTTTGCGTTTTATCTGCTGTTACGTCAGAATTCAGAACTTTCGGTTTTACACATTGAGGACAATGTGAAGTTTAAGTGTGGGGGAGCATTTATATGTTTGTTAGTTTGTTTTGACACCATTAGTGGATGGAACCATTTTGAATGCAGGAGTTGAGGAACCAATTAACTAAAAGGGAAGAATATAGCTCATAAATCACAAATTAACATGATAGTTGTTACCATATCTCTGAATATCACCATATCGCATTCTATTTTTATTTTTCCATATTTATCTATTGTTCTCTAAGTGCTTTGGTGGGTCACTAAACATCGACGTGTTATTACTGCTAGGATGAAATAGAGTGGTTGAGTTACTAGAAAAAGAAAAAAAGAAAAAAAAAAGAAAAAAAAAAAAAGGACCGATCAATTAGACCAAAACGGAATAAAAAGACACTTGGGAATAGCAGTATGTGTGAAACGTAGTCCCTGTCTCCGTCGCCTAAACAAGCGTGGAATGCAGGATCCAAGGCAACTATCATGTACTTGCTGACAAGAAGCATGCGCTTGGATCCAAAAGATCTAATCATGCCGTCTAAAAAAAAAGAGAAATTGGATCCAGTTTGATCCAATCATATAAAAAAAAAAAAAAAAATTATTATTGTGTTGAATAAAGTCACTCTTGGTTCCCTTGTATATGCCAATTGATTTGATGTAGCATTCAAGACTAAGTAGCTCAATCCAATAGGATTAGGTTCATCTTAGCAAGGACCTTCTGACATGTATATGGGAAACATCGAACACTTGTGAATATTCGCCAACATCTACATCTATATCCATCTTCTTAATCTTTTCATTGTGATTGTGGTTTGTTAGTTTCCGAGTATTGTGGCTTGTTCGACTATCTAATTAGAGTTTATTTACTAATAATTGAATTGAATTTGCAAGGTACCTCCTCCCGTAGTCATTTTGGATTCGTTCATTGATTTGTCACAAATAGACTGGAGTTTGAAATATAGGTTTTGTAGGTATATCTCTAGTAAACCTTCACGAGACTATAACTCGTCCACTAGGGACACCTAGGGGTTTAAAGGCTTGTTATTTATGCTAAAAGTGACCGTAGCCTCGACTGACTACCTGAGTTGTTGTATTTTATTGTTTTGTTTGATTTGCTCGAGGACTAGCAAAGTCTAAGTGTGGGGGAATTTGATAGGTGTAGAATACACCGTATTTAATATCTAGTATTTATGCTTTCTTTGCTAGTTTTCTTGTAAATTATGTATCTTATGTGTGCTTTTGAGTTTATTAGGTGCAATGGAGTCATTTGGAGCAAAAAGACCAATTGGAACTCGTTCAAATACAAGATTTCTACTTTTCATTGTGTAGAGGACGAGAAGATGAAGCCAATGCCGAAAGAACGGAGTCATTCCGACATCGTATGAAGAAGTTATGGGCGAAACAAGAATGAAGTTGGAACTAAACCGCCAGCCTTCCAGACCGACAGCTTGAATGAAGATCGCTAAGGGACACCCTCATGATAAGGGGCGGACATTTTCAAAGGAACTCCTAAAGGGAGTCAGACCTTTCATTGGGGGCTACCAAATTCAAAATCGTTAAAGGCACTCGCATCTATTACTCATGAAACCATTGTCTTCTCCAAATTCGAATCAAGGTTCAGGAAATTAGGTTTACGTTCTTTGCGTCCATCATGGCTTGGCGTTAGTTCAGTGGTTGCTTCCAACTGAGAGATCGAATTGATTTTGTATACGTAATGATGGTGATGGAATGGACTCGCTATAGTTTACGAGTACAAGCAGAGCAAGGAATCGTTGATCGCCATTGGTTGACCACGATGAGAAAGATCACGCCGATGGTTCCTTCCAAATGGTTTCTCGGTGGTGTTAGAATATATGGTCGTCATCGGATTTAAATGCCGCTCACGTGATCGAGTAAAGGGTTATGTTGAGCTTGGACTCTGGAGTCGTTGTAACTAGAGGTCGAACAGTGGAAGGTAGAATACATGGGATGTTGTTATGGTCTAGCTTGGCGAGGCATGAAGATGGAAGACGGTATTGCTATGGTAGTTAAGGAGATGGAGCTCGAGTAGTGATGTTGCTATGCTCTGGCAGGATTCAGTGGACTGAGTTTGAAGTCGGATAATGAAGAACCGAACGAGATGGCAGAGATGATCGGTGATGAGAGGTTGTCGTCGAGGAAGGTTTGGCTTATCGCCATTACACGAAATCAAGAAAAGTGCTTGGTACAAGTTTATTGGCTATGGAGAATGAATGACGCCGTGGAGATCGCTAGTGATTGACGGAGAATGGGTTGCTGCCATTATCGGTGCAGATGGTGGTATGAAAGTGATGAGAGCTCGGTTCAAGTCTATGAATGAGCTTGGCTTGAGTTTTAAGGGAATGTTGCCGATTAATGGCATGGGAGTGATGTCATCGAGAAGCATGATATCTCGAGTTGTCTGCGATGATAACTGGAAGAAGCTCGAGCACGAGTGATGGCAGTAATGATTGGTGATCGGGTTTGAGATGCCGCACGTGGAGTTTAGAGAAGTTGGCCGTGAAATGATAAGAAGATGAATAAATATACTCCCGTCGCTCCACTGAACCGACAGTGCCATTTACAAGCTACTAACGAGAAATGGGTCGGGCTTCACTGCACACAAGCAGCCTTGGACCCGACTTCTCTTTGGGGATTTTGGCGACTTACTTTGGTGACCTACTTGTCCGGGCTCGATGCACGGGACACAATTTTAAGGAGTGCTCTTTCCTAATTTTACTAGGTTTCCTAGTTTTCTTCAAGAGGAGGTTACAAAACTATATATATAGGGAAGCTTAGAGAGAATGGGATATATCTTGTTTTATTATCTTTTCTCTACTTTATTCTAGGGTTTAGAAACCATGAAGTCTTTTCTCTTTCTTCTTGTGATGAACTCCATGAATATGAGTACCTAAGTTTATTATTGGTTATGGAATAGTTGGATTTCACATAATATGATTCTTTGATTCAATATATTAGTTTTGTCTCATAATTATCGCTTATGATTCACCATGAATATTGTTTCATGATTTGATTGATTGTTTTGTCAAGTTGCAAATCGATTGAACTTCTAATCACATCTATTGCTAGTTTAGGGTTTATTATACGCAAAAGTGATATTCCTTGAATACAAGTAGCATAATATGATTATAGTTTGTAGTGATATATTCTTATGATCATATGTGAATCGTAACCTTTGTTAAATTGAATTAGTGCGCTTCCACGTTCAGTTGCTTTGATTGTCCTGATTTCATAGAACTTCACGCATCTAGGGAATTAAACTTGATTAGTGCTTTTACACGTTAGGTTGTTCCTTTAGGTAGAATTCATATTCGCATCTTTTAATGTGTTTGTTGATGACATGAGGAGATTTGCGGATATTCTTGCGATCAAGGTATTCTAGGTCTTTGATAAA